>JAECUM010000712.1:0-134121 GCA_016617855.1 Megalonaias nervosa
CTATTGTGTCAAAATAACTCTATCCTCTGTAGGTGGGTCAATGATACTTACAATAAAAAACAGAAACAATAATCTGATTCAGAATAAATAGATATTTTTTTACTGTATATAGTTTGACTCTGTCAATTTTGCCAAGGGTTTTGTTTTGCCATCACCACAGTCAAGGGTCCACCTTCACTGTCGCTGCTCTCAGTGTCACTTGTTTCACTTTTGACAGAATCAAATAACATAATCTTTCTCAATTGCATTACGCGATTGTTCACAGTCTTTTTTCTTTCGTACTCGTGAGACAATTCGGATCTTATTTTTTCGATTGAACGTGCAAGAGGTATAAATAGTTTCACCTGTGTCGACTACCATTGACAAGAATTCTAACATAGACTGATAAATTAATTTCATGAATCTATAATTGGATGGTAATGTGCATTTATTTTCAAATTTTCGTTGTTGTAATGATTCAAAATCACATATAATTTTCTGAGGATTAAGATTATCAGATATCTTTATTCCGTCATGTTTTAATTTTTCAATAGCAGAAATAATATCATTAATATTTTCGTAGTTCATTATATAATAAATATTTCTTTAAATTAAATCTGTATAACAAAAAAAATATCAAAAATGATCAGTAGCATCATAAGCGGTTACCCGTCACTGGGGCCCCTTCATTGCCTGTGGTTCCTTTGAGGGGTCCTTTGCATGATGATTGTCTTTCTTATGACCGTTATTGGCACCCCACAAAGTTTTCTTTTTGGCAACATTCTTTCTGAATGTTTCTTTATGGGGTACTCTTCAATGAGGTAGAGAGCTCACGCATGCTACTGATTATTTTAGGGAGCTTGCATAGACACATCCCCCAGCAAATCACTAAACGAAACGAAACTTTAGAGATTCAGAGGACTGTCTAGGCATTGCAAATTCAATAACCCCCCACCAAATCAAACCCCGGGGTAAGTGCAAAACGTTGTTTAACGTGATGAGAGGTTATTGAATTTCTTTGGAGCTTTGCTCCCCATCCTTTAAGGAAAATGGCATCGTTCCGATACTGTCGACACTTGTCAGCCACAAGAATCAAACTCGCGGCCCTCAGTATGATAATCCAACGTTATAACACTGCACCACTTTCCGATTCATATAAACATACGTTTTAAAATTATCATATAGTTAACCCAATACTGAATAAGCAGGTAAATTACGTACGAGCAGGATACTGAATAAAATCACAATTATTGTAGAAATGTAGCATAGATTTACTTCAATTTCCAAACACACTTCATAAAATATGATAATTCTACACAGAAAGTCCGAAAGTTGAAGAGTACATGCAGATCAATATAACATGCCACACCTGGCGTGTACATGCAGATCAATATAACATGCCACACTTGGAGTAGTGAATAAAATCAGTTATTGTAGAACTGTAGCATGGATTTACTTCAATTTTCAAACACACTTCATAAAATATACTGTATAAAATGATCACACATTACATTTTCTGTATAAGTTTTCGTTTGCTAGGTTAAAATACATATATACAACAGCGTTTGTAATATATTACAGGTAACGACGTAGTAACAAGGGAGATAGTCGCTTAATTTACTCTACAGAGAGAGCTTTTGCTCGGCAGAGTTATCTCGCTTCAGTATATGTGCAATTGCCTCAAACATGTATTATTATAAGAAATTTGATTATTTATTCAGATTTTAATTTGAGTACTGTTTAACCCATCAGATTGAAGAATTTGTAACCATTTCATTAAGCAGAGTACCATTTAACCCATCAGATCGAGAAATTTGTAACCATTTCATTAATCAGAGTACCATTTAGCCCATCAGATTATGAAAAATCAGTAAAAAAAAATAAATATATTATTTCAGAATCAGATTCTTTTTTTTATTCTACAATAAATATTTACTCGGACGTTCTACGATAACGCTCTATGAGCGTACATACAGATTAATATTTAATTTTTCATTTCTTAAATCCAGAACGTGTCCTGTCTGGTCAGTAAGTTTGAAATGTATCCTTGATAATAACGGATTATGTACACGTAGATAAACGGGATTAATTGGCTCAGATACAATTAACCACCCAAGTGGAGCTTGAGGACTGAATGAATATAATATATATCCTTGCTGGGCCTGGCTAGACTTTGAAAGATCTACTTGATAGCTGCCATCAATTACGTCACATACTAGATTGACTGCGATTGTTGATGTCATATTAACAATACCACGTGAGATATGGCGGCTTCCACCGTGTGAATCATTATTATATTTAAGAATGGTTGGTGGCGGGATTAATTTTCTCCATGAATCACATATTCTTTTAAAATGTTCACCAATAAGATCATTAACTGATTTCTTTAGCTCTTCAGAGTTAAATCCCGGAATTATAAATGTTAAGTTTTAAGTTTTATACCTTTATTTGATTTTTTGGCTTCATTGAAGTTTCTGAACTGACGCTCGGTCAACGATAATTTATTTGCACCACTCATTTGTTCTTTTTTAGCGATATTTTTATTCAGCAGTTATCGTTTGATGCTGATTGTAGCCTTTTAATCTGACCAGGAGTCAGGGTAACACTAACGTGATTATATGACATTATAATATCATAAACGATCTAATTACATGTTTTCTACTGGAGCATCAACAACTCTCATTCGTCCACCAATACCTTCAAGTAACATTGATTTATCGCTGAGTATAACGGCAATTTCTCTGTAATTAGGAATAGCTCCAGTATCTCTGTTAACACGAGCTCGAAAATATATATCTACAACAGATTGTCTGGTTAAATCTAAATGTTCTAGTGAAAAGTAATAAATTGGATATAAGGTTGTAAAATCTAACTGTGATATTTGTAAACCATAATCAATATTCTGATCACGCCCCATAAATGTCATCAAGCGATGATATGCACGTGCTACATGACTTTGATCAAAATTTAATAATATATCTTCAGCTGGTTCTTGATGTCCATTTATTCTCAGTGAAACCTCAGAAACACCAAGTTTGTCAAATATCATACTTCGTGTTTGTGAGTTTACTCGTGCAGCATCTTGTAATGCAAGAAATATATGTCGCGGTGCAGATACACCTTGCTGAGAAGCTATTTGCCATGTGAATAAACCATTAATTGTACTTTGAACACTATCTGTGGTCATTGTTAACCATGATAACATTGATTTACCACCTTGACCCGTAAAAGATAATAAACGTTCGTCTTCAGATATTGTTGGAGTTAATACTGGCATCCACAATGAAAATTTTGTCAGCATTATTTTACCAGCATCACCAACAACTCGCCAAATTGCATCATTGTCGGTAGCCTTTCTTACAAGTACAACTGTATGCTTGGCTCCGAAAATGACCTTTCTGACATTTCTGCAAAATCCAAAGAGATGTGACAGTGGAATTGCACATGAAAACGCTCTTCTTCCACCCTGCAACATTGCTCGACGTGATCTAAATCCTAAATTAAAATCTGGGTCAACGTTAATAATCATACTTTGCACATCCACGTTGGCATTTCTAGCAAAGTTTCTTGGTTGCTCTATTTCATACTGGTTGTATTCAGGATGATCAGAAGTGTTCTTTACAAACATCATTGACGGACCAATTGATCTTGAATAATCGTCGCTGTATCTTGCTAAACCCAATATTGTCGTGGCAACGGCTACATCTTTTTGAATTGATTCAATATTTTTTCCATCGATCATGTACGTAGCGCTGTCAAACAACGCCATGATGCCATTATTAACAAAACCAACACCAACACCAGCGTCGTATTCAGTATTATCTGTTTTTAAAATTTCACCTTCGATCTCGATAAATGCCTCATCAGGTAAGAAATATTTGCTTGTATCTTGAACTTGAAGTTCAATTCGTCCACGCTGGTCTGAAATTCGTGTGTCATAAGAATAATATTGATAATTGCGCACAGACTCATCCCTGAGAACTGGTGCGTCCATGTCAAATGCGGGATCAGATATACGTTTGAATATCTTTATTATATTTATTATCGTCTAACACGAAGACCACTTCCAGCTATTAGACTAGCGGTTATATTTTTGTCTTTTTCTGATAGTGGTACATCAGCCAACTCTGCTAGTTTTTGATTCGCAGCTTGATTTATTATTTTACTAATATTTGCAGGCATCACTTCAGGGCTAGCCAGTTTCACTGGTGGCTGAGATTTTCGTCGTATTAATCGTGCTAGTCTATCCTTGGTTGCTGAAAATGCTTTACTAGCAACATCACCAACAGCACCAATACCTTTTTCACAACATCAATAGCTTTCATTTCCAGTTGCTTTGCAATCGGTATTACTTTTGGGGCTAACCTTCTAAATAGAACCTGAACAACATCACCTAGTCCATCTCCGTAGGTCGTTTTGTATACTGGTAATCGTGAATTTATTACCCTTATTATAGTCATTGTATCTAATTACATACTTAATCACTGTGGTAGTCATCGGCGATTTCATTAATGAGAGACCGATACACATTAATATCCATGATACTACCTGTAAATAATCGTTTACAAATATCAGCTGCTTCATTAATTATTTCTGGGGAATTGTTACCAGCTCGTTTTCCTCCAATGAGGATTTCTAGTCGATTAACATCGGAGAGAAAGCTGTTTGGACATGGAGTAATAAGACCACTTCCCTGATTAGTAAGGCCACTTCCAGTTGCGCCGAATGAATCTTCATCTCCAGGTGATAAAGATAATCTTCCTCTAAGTTCTTCTAGTTTTCTTTGGCGTTCTGCTTCCTGCTTCTCTTGCCATATTTTTAACTCCTCTTGTCTTTTCTCATATTCCTCTTGTTGTTTTTTTCTCCGTTTTTTTTTCTTGTTCCAACATTCTCTTTTCTTCTTATCGTCTTTGTTCTGTTATCCTTGCTTGTTCCTCCTCAATCATTCGTTCTAACATTCTGACTTCCATTTGTTGTTCTGGAAGTAATTTCGGTGATTTGTATTTATATATTCTATCAAGATAGATAGAATATTCTTTATCATTACGTCGAATTCGTTTTTTACCAGTGTACACACGATATAACCACTTTTCCCAATTTTCATCATTTATATATTCACCGCCGTATTCAGGTTTTAGATAACCCTTCCGTTTTGAATAACTATTAACATCTAGTTCAGCTAATTCATCTATGTCTTTAACAGATTTAATTTTTTCAATTCCTTTTTCGGAAAACTTATTTAAAAAACTAATTCTACTTCTAGCTGTTATTAATTCTGGTTGTTCTGCAATTGGTTGTTCATCATCATATTCTTCATTCGGCGGTGGTAACGCGGCAGCTATTTCAACTGGAAGCTCCCGTAAAATCTTTTTTGTTTTCTTAGTTCTTTCTGCTATTTTTCCAGTTGCTTCAGCGGTCTTCGCTAACGTAGGAAGGAGACCTTTAGTAGTTTCTGTAACAGGTTTAAATAATTGTTCTGCATCTTCTGCAAATTCAACCTGAGACTCCTGACGCGCTTGTAGTTGTTGATTGACAGAATCACGGACAGGTAAATATTTTTTAATTGCCTCTAGTCGCTCTCGAGCTAATCTAGCTGAGTGTGGTTCTCCAACCATTATTGATATAACAATGATTTAATTATAGCAGCAGAGGAGGTGAACGACCAATATTGAGTGACCCGGCAAGTAAACGAAACACACCATAAATAAAAACAAAGAGTCAAAGATAAAATAACAAAATGAGCTAACCCAGTTAG
This sequence comes from Megalonaias nervosa, assembly GCA_016617855.1. NCBI lineage: Eukaryota > Metazoa > Mollusca > Bivalvia > Unionida > Unionidae > Megalonaias > Megalonaias nervosa. The sequence continues at coordinate 5,735 of JAECUM010000712.1, forward strand.
AGAAATCTCATGGTCAGTTAGAGGCTTTGGTTTAACGTTATCGACCTTGAGATTTCATTTTCGTAGGAAGCTTTATTTTTTTAGACAAATGACAATTCAGACAAGGGGTCTGTTCACCTCCTCTGCTGCTCCCCTTAAGATGCATTCCTTAACCAAATCATAATCAGAGCTCTGTTGTACTGACATTGAATGGTAAATATCACTAGCTTTACCAACTAGTAAACATTGTAGTAGCTGAGTCCAATACTCCCTTGGCCATTTCAAATTTTCCGCAACTTTTTCAAAACGAGGAAAATATTTGTCTACTTTTTTTCTCTAAAAGGGGAAACTACCCTAATATTTTTTGTAATGTCAAGACTTGAATCTGTATGTGAAGTGGAATCGTGCTTGCCACTTGCCAGCTCAAATTCTTTCATTCTAAGTTGAAATTCCCTTTCATCCTTCTCTCTTTGTAATTGTAACTGTTTTTCTTTCTCCCTCTCCTGTCTCTATCTTCCTCTTTCTCAAATTGTAATTGTCTCTCTTTCTATTTTTCTTCCGATTGTAATTGTCTCTCTTTCTCCTCTTTTTCAAATTGTAATTGTTTATCTTTCTCCCTCTCCTGTCTCTCTCTCTCCTTTTCTTCAAATTGCAATTGCAACTGCTTCTCTTCAAATTGCAACTGCATTTGTTCTTTCTCTTTCTGAAGCTCGAGCTTCCTTAACTCTACTTCCATTTTGTATTTCATTTTTAATTCCATTACTTTAATGTCAGTGTCTGTCATAGACTTACTGACTGATGCCAAAACACTTTTATCAAAAATATTTTCCCCCACCAAATATTGGATCAAAATATTTTTAATTTCTTGTTTCGTCAAGGAAGTTTTTGCTTCAGAAAGATCGTACTTTCTGGCAAGTTCAAGCAACTCATCTTTTTTCAGACTATCCAACAGCTCCTGAGTTGGATTAGAAAGAAATATTTCCACTTTTGATGACATTGTAAATGAAAGCCTGTTGTTTTCACTTAAGATTTCAAATAAAATATAAAATAGTACTTGGGATTTAGAAACTAGGGGAATTTAAATTTCAAAAAACAATTTTCTGAAATATTTAACCAAAATTCTTATATCCCCTATGAGCCCACAATTTTCTCCTGTTATTTGTAGGCTCGTACAAATGTAAGAGAAGAAAAGAGTGAAGTCAACAAGCTTTGTATATTTTAACAAAATAATTTATTTCCCTAGAAAACAATGTAAAAATTGGTAAATAGGACTTACGGTTTGTGAATATAATCCAAAATTTAATCCTAAGAATGAAAAATGCAAGTCCTATGACTAAATAGTTCTATTAGAATCCAGGTTCGAATCTCGACAATATGCAAATATGGAAGACGATGACGTCAGATGTGGTCCATGTACGAATATCAACAATTCCTCAATTGAATCACAGTTTTTGTTTCCGAATAATTCCAGAATAAATTTCCATGAATATCTTTCAGAATTTTTTTATAAGAAAGTCAACTTGTTGAGTTTCCAGTAGAATAAATTATTAAATCCAAAAAAAAAAACAGGTGAAAAACAAACAATCTGGCAACAATTAAAAAAAACACCTCGTTCCTTCAAGATGTTAAAACGACTCTGACAGAAAAATATTAAGAATGCGTATTTAAACCCCAAAAAACATCATTTCAAGTCTCGCGAGATGGGTCATATGGTCTCTTACTACAAGAAATCTATCACGTACACCAGTGTAGCCCTACTTAAGAACCAGTAATAAAGAAACGGTGTTTACACATAGTGATCACGCAATCAAAGTATGGCCCTGATACTGACCAATCATTTTAACTGCCTGTTTACGAACTTCCCAACCTAAGACGATCTAGGTTAACTAAAAATAATTCTCATGTAACACGTTTTACGTCTTAGATAAACAACATTTACTAAAAGAAAATATCGAATTACTGAAAAAGAATTTCGAATCCTTTCAATAGTCATTACAATAAAATGTAATGAAACAAAAATAAAATAAAAAAGAATTTTAAAACACACAAGCAGTTTAGTTACATATGCGTAACAATATAAGATCGCCATGTAAAATTTCGTACTCGGACGATATTAGTAATCTGCTCGATCTAAGATGATCTAGTATATCAATAATTTCGTTGTCAATTTCAGTCCTTTCATTACCTGCTTCTTTAGATGATATTAGTAGCAATAGTCTGTCAACTATATCTGCGTTTGATGTAAAATCTTTAACGCCAGATCCGTTGGTTTCTCTTTCCTCTGGTAATCTCATATCTCGATTACGTTCATATTATCGAATAATCGTTTAAAAGTCCAACCTTTACCATAATCGTCTTGTCTAACTCTATGCTGTGTTGCTGTTTTATAGAAAGTCTCAGCAATAATTCCGTCTCTCATTTTATCTAACAGAGGCATTAATTCTTCGTCTCCTCTAGCATTTTTAATTTCTTCTTCAGCGCTCACAAATTCATTATATACTTTTCTTAAAATGTCCATCAGTTTTTTGTAATCATCTTCTGACCATTTTCTAATGTCGTTAAGATTGTCTAATGTTTCTTTTTTCAAATATTCCTCGATAAATTTATTATACTCAGAATTATCTATTTTTTTCCCCCTAACTTGTTTTCTGTAATATTTTATCTGACTTTGACGAGACATACCTTCTACGATACTTTCTTGCATCATTTTTTGATACTCAGTTATTCCTTAGTTCGCTCTGACATATCTTCTATCATCTTCTTTAACTCAGCTGGATTAGCCGTCAGTTTTGCTATCGCATGTTGAAGCATAAGAGAATTGTTAATTAACCTGTCAACTTCAACTTGTCGTGCAGCGGGATCAGCAATGTGTCTCACAAGTTCAGTAACAATTTTTCTGGTTTCCTCTTTTCGTTTTTCTCCGGGTAAACCTAACAAGCCTTTGTCTTGCATTTTCTTTAGTTCTTCTGGAGATATTGTTGATACTTCTGGCTGTTTGCCAATTAGTGTTTCAGTAACAGGTTTAAGAAAGCTATCTGCTGCTTCTTCTGCTTTAACTTGTCCTTGGCGAGCTTCTACTTTTTCTTAAAAGCAGCTCGAGTTGTAACAAATTTCTTTAGTAATTCGATTCTTTGCTGACGTTCGTCCATTATTTATTTTATATATGTTGCTATAAAATTTACCTAAAGAAATGTGTCAATACAACAACGAAATATCTTAGCTGGATCACGTACGAGTTTATCAAATAAGAAAAAGTTGTATTTGTCTTTGGTTGCTTGATGATATAATTCAATAAATTTATCTTTTGTTACGTCACCGCACTGCTCGTTTGCAATATTTCTTACGTCAACATTATCTAGTCCGGGAAATAGTATAGAACATCCCGTATTTCTCCTAATAAATCTATCAACGTTATAAAATCCTTGAGCAAGGTAGACAGAATTACATCTTTTATTATGTGACAGTGAAAAGTACGATCTTATTTTATTCATTTCCTCGTTGTTTAGCGGAATATCGTCAAACACAACTATTTTATGTTCAGATGAATCAAGTTCATTTACTGGAATTAATTCCACTGGTTGTTTGATCATAAGTATATCATCACCGGCATTAAGCTCATCACGAAGTTTGCTGTTATAATCGCTCAATAATTCGTATTTATCCTGTTGTGGGTTAATTGTGTAAATATATACTCGATCGTAGTTGAAGATGTCGTTGAGTAAAAGATTTAACAATAGATTTGTTTTACCAGACCTTGTACGACCAACGATGAGGTAGTGGCAATCTGGAAGTTCGTTGTTATGTTGGTGTTTGATTAGCCGTTCTGTATCAAAATTTAATATCGACATATTATAAAGTAAGTTGACATAAAATTGTCAAACAATAAACAAATAATGAGTTATTGCACAATATTTGGAACAATATTAGGAGATTCGTCAACTGCAAGTACAACAATAACAGACGGCAGTATTGGTTTATCAAGCTACTTAAAGAAAGCTGGTGACACAATGAAAGACAATTTGTTCATGTCAAATCAACGAGCATTAGGTTTAGGAACAGCATATCCGCCAATAAATGTCGCTAATACACAAGCTGTTAGTTATGCCCAACTAAAATCTGAAAATGACAACAAGTTGTCGTTGACAGGAGGAACTTTAAGCGGTAACTTAGATATGTCAGGGGAAAAAATAATAAATTTTGAGACCGGGTATCCACCAGCAAACTTAAATCAAACTCAAGCGGTAAGTTATCTGCAGTTGAAGTATGTAGACGGCAACAAGCTTGACAAAACAGGTGGGATACTTACAGGTAGTATTAATAAGTCAGGTAAAAAAATTATTGGGTTGGAAATTTCATACCCACCAGCAAATACAGATAATACGCAAGTAGTAAGTTATGCGCAGCTAAAATCAGTTGACGACAATAAACTTAACAAAGCCGGTGACACAGTGACAGGTAACCTGATAATAACTAATAACTCAAAAATAACTGGATTACCGACAACCTTGCCACCAGCTAATGATACTGATGCTATTAGTTATGGTCAGTTAAAAGAAGAACTTGCTTCATACTTTAAAAAATCCGGTGGACCAATGTTAGGTAATATAAACATGAGAAGCAACAAAATAACTACGACATATGTTCCAGTTAACCCTAATGATCTAACAAATAAAGCGTATGTTGACAGTCTGTCTAGTGGTATAAAACGAACTAAAAACAATGTTGGATATATTCCAACACTTTCCAAGGCAACTGACAATCGAGTTGGGTTTGAGGTAAGCGCATCAGCATGTTATCATGAAAATTATCCTCATTACGCTTTCTCTGATAGACACGAATGGACGACCAACGGAGAAGTTGAAAATTTTTGGATTAAAATTAAATGTCCTACTGCAGTTGCTATTTGGCAATTTCATTTGCGAGGTCGATTAAACCCTAGCGTTGGCCGAATTTATAATTGGCAATTGGAAGGATCAAACGATGATATTGACTGGGTAATATTATACAGTACAACAGACACTTATATTTCAACAACACATTATTTTACAATTCCGACTGCAAATACTGTTAACAAGTACTTGTATTTTCGAGTTCATATTTTCGCTGCTGAGCATTCGTTTCCAGGACTGACATCATTTCAAATATACACACTCGATGATCAGGTATGATCATTATGATCAAATGTAATATGATGCTATCAAATAATGACAACACAATGGTTTATAGACGTTGCGAGAGAATTTTATGATAATATTTTTAATCCTAAAATAGATGTCGGAGACAAGTCACTAGCGGCACGTGTAAGAAATACCAGAAAAAAAATTTCAATTCCAATGATAAACTCTCCATTGTCAGAAGAAGAACAAAATTTTGTTCGCGTTATGCATATGCGAGGACCACAACTAAAAGAAGCAATATAAAACTTTGATATTACAAGTAGATACTGTTATCCTGATGATTGTCTGGCAGAACATAAACAAGCTGAAATCCTGCTAAAAAAATATTGTTCGAGCTTGATTTGGAAAATTTAGATTTATAATAAAATCGAACTTAATAAAAAACGAGCTTACGCTGATAGAGAAGATATTAAAAAAAGTGTAGAAGGTAGTCATGATAGTCTCGACAGACTAGCGGAATCTAGTGTAATAGGAATAAAAAGTAGCAAGAAGTAATACAATAGTTTTGCAAAACGAATCATTTGAAATATCTCGACATGTACTACCACGAGAAAGAAACCCTAATTAAAATCGTTACTGTGACACCAGACCTAGAGTTAATTATTAAAGTGTACGCAAACGCAATTTTGCCAATGATACCTTAAAAAGACCCAGAATTTGATCCGATTGTTGTTGATAGGTCTCTAAAGATCATCAAAAATTTTGACGATGAAATTAGTAAACTCAATGATTATGAGCGAGAAAGTTTTTTTTTTTTTTATAGTCAGTCAAACAGATTTGATAAAAAAGTTTGGTTCTTATTATGATAGAGCTGGAGCAGACGATATTCCATTTCCGTCGATCCAGCGCTCTAGACAATTGTCATTACGAAATTATTATGATGAAGTTGAGAAAATACTCACAAAGCCATATGAAAAAGTAATGTTAAAAGTAGCTTCTGCTATTAGTCTGATCACAACTGAACGAAAATTAATGCTAGCAAATTTCGTGGTCACATATGCAAATATCAGACAACATCTTGTTGTCAAAAATTTCACGTCAGATCAGTTAAGTTTAGTATTAGGGTATATTGATGAAACAGAAAGCGATTACAGTAATTTGGTGAATGAAACAGATTTGTACGAACGTGAAGTAGGACATATTTTTGATTCATTTGCTTGGTTAAAGAAAAATGAAGTACTAACAGATAAACGATATGATAATACTTCGTCAGATGTTTATGACAAATACAGAATTTTTATAGCTGATCCTAACAATAATAAATTTCGTGATTTTCTTGATTCAATTGCTGGTATCAGAACTTTTGTTTTTGTATAAAATATTGTATAATGAAAAAACAGATTGTCGATTTCAATCATATTTTAGAAAATATTCCAAAACAAGATGTTGACGCACTAATGCAATATTATAAATTTTATCATAAAAACCTTTGGTGTGTTAAAGAATGTTATAGGTATTACAATAGAATACTTCGAGTAATATCATATTTGCCACTGCTAATGACCACCTCTGGCATAATATCAAGTGAGGTATCATTAAATCCTTTTCTGTTAATAATATCTGCTGTCGGCGTATCTCTTTCAACAGCATGTAGAAGATTGAACTCAGGCTTTAGACAAAAAAAAGAAAAAAAAATGCTTGTAAGATAGCAATTATCACTTATAAAAAATTACTTGATCAAATACGATCTTATTTGCGAGGTGTAAAATATTATATGGACGATTTAATACGCGAGTTTCGTATTATTGACAGTATGTTAACAGATATCCTACCAATGAGATTCAGCAGGTATGAAAATAGTTATGACAAAAAATACGGCAATAATAGGGTATGAAATTTTATCTAAACTCCTTGATATAATCAAGAAAAATAATCCAACCAAAAAAACTTAAGAAACACCGACAACCTCTTGGTGGTCCTTTAGCCAGAAGCCTAATCAATGATAGAAACCTCGAAATGTAAAAATAACTGTTCTATCATTGGTCATAACCTAGCCCCTAGTCTAAAATGGGGTCTCCGAGCCAGAAGGCTCGGAATGTGAAAATAAATGTTCTATCACTGGCTATCACCTGGTCCTTAGTATGAAATAGGGTCTTTGAGCCAAAATCAATGATGGAAGCCTCCAAATGTAAAAATAACTGTTCTATCACTGGCTATCACCTGGTCCCTAGTATGAGATAGGGTCTTTGAGCCAGAAACCCCTATTTCCCTTACTACTATGCTTGCTTGTGTAATATGTAAATATATCGTTCGGTTAGGCATTCTATTAATTCTGTTTATCTATTTGATGTCTGTCTTTCTTCTATTCGTGAAAATAACTAATTTGTGTTGCAACAATTGATTGATATTTACATAAGAATTTTATGTTCATAATCGTAATAGAATTTCTTCAATACTGCTTTTTATCAGTCTGATTTTGTTAAAAACAAAAAGGAAAATATCCAGGAACTAATATACGCCTTTTGATGTATTCACCAAGTCAATAGATCTTACATCTACAACAGATACATTTCTTTTGAACAGTTTGAAACATTATTTTCAAACGTTTGAAACGCACAAACAATTTTATATTATATCAAAAATTGCCCTTCATAGGGTTTGGTTCTAAAGTGGCTGTATTATTGCCTGAGTCACTATGTGCAGTTTAAAAAAGAACTTTGTTTTTCGATAAGTTATATCGTGTCTTTTGTTGATCAGTGCAGAATGATCATGTAAAATTTATAGCTTCAGCTTGTACTGTAATTTAGCAAAATATAAACTTGCTTATATGTCAAGATCAAATACGCAATTCCTTCCTCGTGCTGTGCTACTTTACGCAATTTGTTTTCAAAGCAGTTGCTGTCTATTTCAGTATTATCCCCCAGCATTTTATTCAAAGAATTGGACTAAATCTGATTACATCTTTGAAATAAACAAATTAACACTTTTATTGTCTTCAATGTTTTATTCAACACTGCTATCCCGTCCAAACTTGTAAAACAAATAGGCATCATTATTACTTTTGTGTCACATTTTTTAGATATATCTATCACCTCATGTTGAATTCAGTGTAAGGTAGCTTTGTGCCATACTTTATAATGTGTAACAATTTCAAATTATTATTTCCTTTGTGCTAGTCATCTTAAAAGTCTGACTGGACTAGTCATTTTTAACTTGTGAATTGATATCTTCTGGTTCGATCAGTCCAACAATTGTAGAGGAGTAACTGATATAATGAGAGCACTGGAATTAGACCTTCTAAAAAATTGTTTATTTACGCGGCAGGGTTTGTCCTATTTTCAGGTTTCATTATCAACCAAGTCATCTGCCACACCTACTAATTTTTTTTTTTTCCTTCTAAAGGAATTAGTCACTCATAGCATTCACCTATACATCTTTGTGAAGACTTATGGATTTTGTGCATTATTTTTTATTTGTTGAACTAATATGTTTGTAATTTTTAGAATCGCATTAAGTGAGTTTAAATTTATATTAAATATACATAAATTACAATATATCCAGCATTTTCAGTGCCTGGTATAGAGAAGAGTGGGTGGGCACTAATATTTACCTTACTCACACTATGCTGAGATAGGTAGTTTTCAAAATTACAGCACATTGGTTTTTCGTTTTGATATAATATTATTCTTAGGAGTGATCAAATCAAATATTAATAAAATTTTATGTTAATAAAAACCCTTAACAAACAAGAACTACGATGGATTAATGAGCAACAACTTATATTTAATGTTTGTATATTTTAGGTTATGTTTCAAATATAAAAAGTTAAGTTGATGTAAGAAAAGAAATCTGCTTTAATTGTGTACAGTGAAAACAAAAAGAGTATTTATTCGAGGTGTCTATTTTCTATCAGCTTATTAGTTTTGGAAGTTGTACCGTAACGTGAGTCTGCTAGTGTTATACGTTACATACGCTACCTAGGGTTGCATAATATGCTATTAATATCACGTGACTGCCCCCTTTTTATTTTGCAAAATGGCTGCAGAAATTAAGTCAGCAAGTGGGAAGCTAGGTGGAAACGTCAGAAAACCTGTGTTGATGAACAAATTAGACGACTTCAACGATGATGTCAATATGGCTGTCATCATCCCTCGTGAGGATGGAATAATTACAATTAGTAGCGACAAGTAGGCATTCATAGTGGAGAAAATATTTGCACGAGGAAGTCGACACAAAGCGGGTTCTCCGCCTACTTTAGTTTATTTTATAAAGCTTACCATGTTCATTCATCTTGTTTATTTTCTGCATAAATTTCAGTAATAATTAGAGAGTAAATTGTATGAGAAGAAAGTTAAAACGCATATGTCATACTTGGCAAATTTATGAGAAACAAGATACATTGAGGGGAACGGGAATATAGTCTTGACATTGAGCTATTATGTTGGTCTGGGTTACTATAAACACCGAAATACACTGAAAAACCGAAATACGCACCGAAATTCACTTGTATTTACATGTTCTCGGTGTATATATAGGTGTACACACAGGAATTATGATTTGTTTTTGTTTTAATAGTATGACGGAACAAAATGTAATAGAAGCGATTTTGACACGAATTATTTACTTTTTCCTCGTTATAGCTAAATTCATGCAATGGCGTCACTAGGTCGTACTTGATTCGACAGATATGATCAACTGAAAATCGTAGTAATACATATGCAGAATGAAAGTATAAAGAATCAAAAGACCTCTCCAACATAACATTGTATACTTACTTTAACTTTTAATGATACAGTTTTTGATAAATAAATAGCATTTAATTTAATTGTTGTTTAAAAGGTTTCCCAATATTTGGCAATATTGAAACGTATACTACTTTTGTTAGTATGGCAGTTGGTTCTAAAGGTTTTAAGAAGTCTTCTTGGAAGTATGTGAACGGCAATATTTATAAAAGATTCGAAATTTTTGATGAGTTCATTTAATGCCCTAAGACACGAAAATAAGTAAACTGGTTTTGAAGTTGAATGTTGGATTCATTAGACCGAATGTTAGATTCCCAAAAGACTGTGATGCAGACAAGGTGCATTTGAATGAGAAAGGGCTTTTTTTGAAAGTGTTGACTTCCTTGCGAAAATTTATTAATAAGTGTTTGTATGATAAATAATAAGTCGAAAGTCTGTCGTTAACCATTTTAGTTTTCATTGATATGTTCCAATAAATCCAACCGATAACAATCATCTGCCTGATTCACATTATACGCACCACAGCCTGTTAGGACAAAATCTCTGCAGAAGTATATTCAACGATCAGGTTTGGATCTTTAAGCAGTATTTTTCACAGCTCATACATTAATCTTTCGTTTCGTTTGTATTTGTGAATAATAATAAAAAGCAAAATAAACTTTGATTCAAATTTATATGAATTATTTACACTTTACGTGATTGGATTGGCATGATAAATGTCGAATCGAAGTACATACACAAAATGAAAGTGAAAATTAGCAGAGTACCAAAAGTATCCACGATAGTATATGCAGGAGTGAGAAGAGTGTGACTGTAACAAGCCAGGATATATGATGATTGACAAAAACAACTTAGGAAAGCATTTTTGCAAAGAAAAACAGTTTTTGGCAAAATATAATAATTACATTTAATTACATACATAAAGTATCAGATTTCAATGACTGAATAATTTGAGCACACAGATGAATTAATTAATCCATTAGTATTCAAGATTCTGTTCCGCTTGAAAATCGGACTTCAAGTCATGTTACACAGGGTAAAATAAACATAACCGAAAACAATAAAATATAGCAAATTATGACATAATCTCTGATTCGTGTTTAGATTTTTTTGCATTAATTGTCACAGTTCGTACATTGTTGTTTCATTTCCTGTGTCCAGGTTTTCATCCGTTAGTCCTTGGTACAGCAACATTTGTCTGACCGTCTGTAGATGCCGTGTATTTTGTGTTTATGTCAATGTGGCGTCAAAGCATTTGTACAAGTTTGTGCGTTATTGCTCTGTCATTTTTATCCATTCTGATGTTTTTTCACTGAAATTGTTTGTGACTGTTGGCAAGTCAGAATTCTCCAGTGCCTACTAGAGCAGTCTTCAGATTTCTGAATTGTCCAGTTACTAATTCATGTGTCAATTGTACAAATTCAGTGAGCGTTTTCATCTTCCAGTCAACTGTCTGTTTAAGAACGTGGTTCATAGACTCACAATTATTATTTTCACATGAACATGAACTAAACGACTTAAAACAATATGAACTAAATCGACTTATACTGTCCGTTCCGGAGATTACCTCCATTCCAGAATGACCAGTCTTTATCATACCGCTTCCGGAATGATCAGCCGTTTATAATAGCTGTTAATAAAGTACGTCCATTTGACGAGTTGCTTTAACTAGGAGAAAAATAAATAATTCCTACCAAAATCGCTCCAATCACATTTTATTTTGCACTGTAATACTATTCAAACAATAGCAGATCATAATTCCTGTGTTTACACTAAAATATACACCGAGAACATGTAAATACAAGTGTATTTCGGTGTGTATTTTGGTTTTTCAATGTATTTCGGTGTTTATAGTAACCGTGTTGGTCTTGTTTTAAAGACCAACCAGTTATTCTCTGCCCGTTTGTCTGACATGGCTGGGGCGGAGAATAACTTTATGAAGACACGATTCATGCATGAGCGTCAGCTTTGTTATTAAGGTGGAAGGAGGATTATCGAGCTGCTCGCTGCCAATTAATGAAGATATTTTGACTGACCTTTGTATGCAGATCATGGTAAGTATAATCCCTCTTCTATTGATCGATGGCAATACATCCTTCAGAATGCTCACTTTTTTAGTATTAATCCCTGTCAGAACAGAACACCTGTGTATTCAGTAGCTGTTGACTAGAATTTGAACTGCATACACAAGCTTGGAAAGCAGCATCACCCCAAAACATGAACACATCATAATTGCTAGAAACATTTGTTAGTTTCCAGTGATATAAGCTTTGCTGTATGGGTAAAACTTGTTGCTCTCACAGAGCTCAAAGAAAATTTTCTTTAGACACAGGCCCAGGGCTGGTGACTTAAAAAATATTGCAAACCCCGATTCAAACTCCACAAGCCCGACTCCAATTCACAGATGCACAAAGTTAGAAACAAAATCATATTAAATTGACTTATGTGATTATTTGGATCACGAAAAACTTCATGCAATAATTTTTTCCAGCCATTATCTAATTCTTCTAACAATGTACTTCTTACTCGGTAGATCAACAGTGTTTATGTTCATTAGCATCAGAATCGTGTCTCGATTTATGCAGTTTCTGTTTTCACTTTAATGTTGTTCATAGGTGCTGCTTAATTTGTTTAACTAGTATTTCATTACACTAGAGTAAGTGTGTGCAAAGGACAGCTGAGCTGTTATACGTTCTACTTAATTTCAAACACCAGGAACAATGCAATAGCAATTAAACAAGACCATTAAAAAAACCAAAATACTCAATGCAAATGTTTTTGCCAATCTCAACAGTGCCAGAGGTCAGCCAATTTTAATAATCAAAGACAAGAAACAACACAACCACATTTGATCTGTTTTCTATAACACCTAAAAACATCCTGCATTTGGCTTAAGCTCTCCAGATTACAACAATAAACTAACCAATTAACAGCTTGTCACATATATACACATTAGCCTTAAATTGCATTATGTGGCCATGCATCTTTGTACTGGTTGCAGCAATTGATGGGACAGTTCCTGTACCCATTATTTTGTGGATGGTTTCTTGTACAAACATATCCAAAAAGGAATCTTAAAATCACATGTACATGAATGTTAAAGCCATGTGAGCACTAGTTATAGCAACCCAGGCAATCTGTTCCCAATTCATAGGTTACTTGCTTTGCTTTGTACACAAAGTTCAGAGCTTTCGATAGACATATGATAAGTAGAGATCTTCATAAGTGTAAGGGGCATACATGGGGATAAATATTAATAATTAATTAGTCTTCAAACATCTTGAAAATAAATTGACGCATTTCATCAACATGATCAATGTTTCTCATGCAAATTATTTATTTTATTTTTTTTAATTCAACAAGTCCAATGGGCACCTCACGTAAAACACAGCAGGGGCCTGATCTGAAATTTGAAGTGCCCCGGGCATTGGGCTATCAGATTTTTGAGCACAATCTCACCTTGGGGTGCTACTGCTTTCCATGCATGCAGGAGAAATTACAGCAAGTGTTCAAAGGGATTTATTGCCATGGTATAGTAGCTGGTTTTTACTATACTATCTGCATACAAAGGTGGCTGAGTAGTCTATGGTGCTTACACCTACATCTCACCTCGTTCAGCATGGGTTGAAGTCTTAGGTTTGGCCAGTATGGTTAGATGAGAAAAATTGCCAGAAGATTCTCATGGGTCAGTGGTTCTTCACAGGAATTTTTTCCTTGTTCTTCCTCCATCAGATATGCTGGCTGCCATGTATAGCCTATCATGTGCTGAAAAAAGGCATTAAATTTAAAACAACACAATAGGTTAGTCAAAATAATTCTGATGTATTGAGCAGCCCAATAATCCACCTGAATGAAAAAGCTGATGCTGCAGCACAAATTGTCTCATACAGTTGTTTTCCACCAACACGCATGTCAGAAAATATTAGATGGAGAATGACTTGTTGGTGTAATTGTTTAAAGGCTGAAATTTTGAACTGTTAGAGATGTAGAAAATTAATGCTTTAATACAATTCAAACTTTGTATTTTTAAACTATGGTGGAATCAGTGCACCGGATTATTTTGCAAAAGATGTCAATTTTACCACCCTTCCTATGTGCTAAGAACTGATGCCCAGTCATTGGGCATACATGTACCCTCAATAGTAAAGCAAATCTAGAAAAAAATATGCACTTATGCAAATATTAAAGGTATTGATGAGTCATTTTCAAAACTTTTTTCCTTTTTGATGTTATTATTTTTAAGGGAGACAAGTTAATGGGAAGTTTTGAGCCTTTCTAAAAGGTTATTGAGTTCTGTTTCCCACTAGTTTTGTGGTGATTATTATGTTATAATCTTAAGTGGCTAAAAAGTCTGATTAATGATAGGCATTTTCTATTCTGTATTTACCTAGGTAAAACATGGTAGATGAATAAACTCAATCTGATCTTCACACAATAAAAACTCTGATAATTTAATTTAAGTATTTAGTGATAATTGGTAGAACACTATCAGTTAAAGTTATGGACCACAGAATTTTGCGCTTTTGGTAAGGGATTATATTTTGTCATTTTTTTCAAGGACAGTTCGAGTTTGGTTAAAGAGGGATACTGGACAGTATTGGCCTAGTATTTACCACACAATGCCATGTAAGTCACCTTCAGTTTTTTGTTAATTCTTATAGTTTGAAGATGATTATTGTGCTGAAATTATGCTATAATATACTGCATTATGACACAGATTTGGATATAATGGCTGTGGCATAGACCCCACATTTTTTCAATCGCTTCAACAATTTCTTCTAACTGAATTTTGAATTGCTACTAAGTTGTATTGACGAATTAAATGAGTTTGATTCTTAATCTGGTGAAATGTGTTTTATTCTTGAAGAAAATAATTTTATTTTTTAAAATAAAGATATTAAAAGCTTTTATTTTGGGAATATTCGTTTCAGATATGTCCATAATCCATCACTGTGCTTATTGTTGGTTTGTTACTTTGAAAGATATTGACTTTTAAAACCTGAGATTTTGTTCATTCAGTTTGTATTGAACAATCAATAGCAATGCTAATAATTCTTTTTTGTGTTAGTCTTCAATTCATTGCATAAATTGTTCAAACCAGGACAGCCAATAGACTATGAATCTCTGCAGTCAATTGGTATACATAAACATGCACCGAACAGTGCCATTGTTGAAATAGATTTTTTACTTGATTGTATTAATTACTTCACATACCTAATAACAAATTGCAGATAATCAATATCAATTCCACAACAAGCTGTTGTTGAGGCCACCAGTGCTGCTCTGTTAACAATCATGTAATGATTGAAGCCTTCATGCAGATGTGGCTTGGTTGTATTGTCTATCAGATGTGACCACTTGACCAGTGGCAGGAAACAATGAACTATAGCCCAAATACTGTTCATCGATACATTGCTGCATTAATACTTTTTCTGTACCAATACACATACCAATACAAAAGGTGCAAAATACAAGTACAAAATGATACCATTTTGTTTTAATCTTCACCGGTCATCAATAATTAAAAGTTGTTTGTTTTCTTGTACTTAAAATTGAGAGTTTATGAGACAGCTGCTGCAGGCACAGGCACTCTTTTTTTACTAAAAATAAAAGACTTAATAACTCGCCTTGTACAAAATTAACACAAAGAGACATGATAGTTTTGAATAGTAATATTTTCCAGGTTATGGTAAATTCTAATAACAAAATCTTAAACTTTATTATTTCAAACTAAGAAACCTTTTAACATTTTCATAAAGTTTCATGAATACATCTTTTGTGTTTAAATAATTTTACTCAAAGTTTGTGTGTGTGTGTGTGTGTGTGTGATTTGGATTTGTAATGTAGCTTTAACAATTCTTCAGTCATATTGCTATGTTGTCGGCAGTTTGGCAGTTTATAGTGATGTCTAGTACTGAGGCATCATGCCGCCAACATGTAGCATGATGTTCCACCCAGTCACATTATCCTGACACCAGTCCGACCAGTCCTGACACCAACCTCTTAATGCTGAGCACCTAATGAGGCAGCTGTTAGTACCATTTTTATAAGTCTTTGGTGTGACTTGGCAGGGATTTGAACCCGCAACCTCCCGCATCTGAGATGGACACTTTAACCACTAGGCCAAAGTTTAGTAAAATTTCTGTTTTAAGTGACTTGGAAACATTCTAAATTGTGACACTACACTCAGTTGTCACTTCACAGCCTCTTCATCGTATTCAGGTGGGGTGGGGATGAGTTACTTTGTCTAAAACTTGTAGTCCAGAGTGGATCTTGTATGCAAAATCAACATAACAATTTAAACATTCATATACTGAAGAAAACAGCTTGTATCACAACGTGCTTGATAACATTAGACATCAAAAATATTTTCTTTTTTACAGCCCCTGTGACTTCCATGATTTACAATGGTGAAACAAGACGTCTTTTTGTTGGTCTTGATAATGGCACAATCACAGTAGGTTCCAGATTTTCTCCAATCATAATCTAACCATTGTAAAAGAAAGGTTAGGGTCAGAAACTTTTTTGATGTATCAAAATAATTATACTAGCTAAACATCTTGGTACAATTTTCTTATGCATTTTGATAGCATTTTGAAAAAGTTCCTTTCATAAACTGGCCATTCATTTGATAATGTCCAGCAGATATGAAGATTAATATTATCTTTCATATGCATCAGTGTATGATTGGAAAAGTATCACTCAAGGGCCAGAACTTTGTATAAGTCATGAAGCTGATTTCCCCCTCACATTCCTGATGAAGGTCAGAGTCAAAATGGTGTATTGTGAAAGCTTATATAACTTTCAAAATGGCAATACACCCATAAAAGAATTCCACCTCTTAAGAGTGAACATATAAAGTTAAGTCCACATGTACATTTAAAGAACACTGGTTGAACCCATCAAGGTAATGACAATAAATTGCATCTGAATTGTTTACTGCAGATACCTTCCACGATGATACAGATGTGAACAGGTAAAAATATTAAATCCATTCTAATCAAATCTAAGAAATAATGATTGAGTCCTCCATTCTGCTCTGATCTAGAGATGATTTACCTGTCATAACTAATATTGTTATTGTGAATTATAAAAAAATTCATACATTACAAGAATCCGATTACAGAAGCGTGTTCATTATTGTAAAATGTGGCATTTGCAGGACAACTTCAGCCCTGGTTAATTTTAATATGTAAATTTGTTGCAGTTATGGTTTATCTTGATTATTGAGCAAGGAAACTTGAGTGGTAATCAAAATCGGGTAGTTTTTGCCACTTTGTTTGCGCTATACTGACAGGAGAAAGTCATCAGTGAAAGACAGCAGTCACATAATGACACATAAAGATATCCTCTACCTTTGTTCTATATGGGAAAACACAAATCTTTCCTTTTTATTTGCATTCTTAAGATCTAGTGTGGTTGAGGTACTAGTTTCACCATAATTTACCACAACTTTTTTTCTTATTGGTATGGAGACATTTTTTAATGTATTCATTTTTATTGAGACATATATATCGATGGAAACATGTCTAGTCAGATATGCTCATTGTTCCAGCTAGGAATATCTTACAAAAGGGAGCACATTCAGCACGGGGTACATATATTGAAGGAAGGGACACTTTGTAATGGGGCATTTGTAAAGGAAGGGACACTTTGTAACAGGGCATTTGTAAAGGAAGGGACACTTTGTAACGGGGCATTTGTAAAGGAAGGGACACTTTGTAACGGGGCATTTGTGAAGGAAGGGACACTTTGTAACGGGGCATTTGTAAAGGAAGGGACACTTTGTAACGGGGCATTTGTAAAGGAAGGGACACTTTGTAACGGGGCATTTGTAAAGGAAGGGACACTTTGTAACAGAGGGCATTTGTGGTGGTAAAATTATTGGATATCAATTGCAAAATTTAATCTCTTTGGAAGTAGAAGCAGACAAATGTCATAGCTTATTCAGCACTGAATAAAGAAGGAAATCTATAGAATAAAAAAATAAGTTTGATTTCAGAAGATGTTAATTAGTGATCTGGATAGATGCAAAGAGGATCGCTTTTGTACATTGGTAGCAGGGGTCTTAAAAGAGGCTAAGAGGAGAAGAGAGGCACTGAAGGTAGTGGTGTGGAACTCTTCTCTGTTTAGATCTAGCACCAATAGAAATATTTTGGTTTGCATCAGTTACCTTTGCTATGGCACGATTATGACCACAATAGCTGCAATTTCACACCATTGCAGATTTCCTCCAACATCCATTTGCAAGGTTTTATGATTCATTTTTGTGACTAAATCTACTATTCATGAAATTAAAGTTTTGACACTGTTTCATAAAGATGTAGATTAAATAAATTTGACCAGATTTATTTTTTGCCATCTTTTTGTGGTCAGCATAGGGAAGACATACAATTTTTCTAAACTTCTACTTCCAACATCATAAGTATGAAATCTGAAAGAGTCTATGCACAGAATATCAAACTTTATGACTTTGTTTTGTGGACATGTACAGAATTTGATGACATGAAAGGCATTATGTCACAAAAAATATGTTAATATTCCAAAAAGCATAAAACAAAACTTGAAGTTAATTCTGTTATTGACAGTTACACAGTGAAACAGAGATATTATCTGCTAACTTTTTACCCTGTTAAAAAATAAATTTAAAAACTGAAAGTTTTAAGCACACTTATAAGAAAGTTGCCAAGTTCTATTATGTCTGTGATGATGGTGTTACAATCATTTGCCATCTTATTGCCCAAGTGTCTGAAGATGGTGTTACAATCATTTGCCATCTTAATGCCCAAGTATCTGATGATGGTGTTATGATCATTTGCTGTCTTAATGTCCAAGTGTCTGATGATGGTGTCATGATCATTTGTCATCTTAATGCCCAAGTATCTGATGATGGTGTTATGATTAATTTTGGTCATCATTGTTGTTGTATGGGCAGGCAATACAGGCAACCACCTGGGGCACCAAGCTCAGGGGTGGTGGTGGTATTTCACAGTGCTCAATTTTTTTTTTTTCAATTAGGAGCATGGAAGAGAATGCTTGCCTGTAATGCTGTTTTGTCCAACACAAACTTGTGACTGGCCTGGTTCCCATAATGCCCAGGTTTTCATTAAGAGTGCCATCATTAATGTTAAAGTTACTGAGAAAGCAAACTACAGTAAAAACTACTATGAGCGACCACCTGTCATTTCCGACCACAATTGTAATGCATGGATCAATTTTATTATATAAACGCTCTGTTATGAACGACCACCTGCTGAACGTGACCAGCTACCACGATGTCTTGGCAAAATATGCATTTCGATACTGCTATGAACGACCACATCGCAAAAACAAGGATAAACTCCACCGACCTTTTTTTAATCCCTGTAAAAACAGCCGCTCATACCGTTCTAAATTAAAAAAAAAAAAAAAATTAAAAAAAATAGGTTGGCTACTGATGTCTGAATTTTATTTGCTATAGTGTTTCATAGTTTCTGTCGTAGACCAGACTAAAGTATATGTAGATTATTTCCTAGTTTGGTTGCCTGCTTCATATGCTCCCTGTGTTGTTCTCCACTATTCGTTTAGGGGGTGAGCAGTGCAGGGAGCATGAAAAGCAGGGAACCAGACTAATTATTCCCGCATTTAGCACACTTCCAGTCCTTTATTGTAGGTCATGGCATCTCTATCAACGACCGTATGGTGAGAACAGACAGACATCACTGACCTATGTGTAATCAATTGTTACAACAACCACTTGATTAGTAACGATTGTTCTGATCAAAAACAAACATAAAATGAATCTTAAAAAAAGGGGATTGTTGCTACGGTGATACATGCTACAGTCCGTAAACCAGGCTAATGAACATGTTATGAATTGCCGTTGTAGTGCCAAAGTTGACTTTGTGGTCGCGTATATTGTTTTTCTTTAGAGTTAATCCATATTGCCAAGGGTGAATAAGGTCATTGTCTATTAAACCAGCAAGAGAGAATCGTTTGCGGGATTCGATTGATAGTGTTCAAGACTTGTGATGTTTGTTGTTTTTACCCCCGATGTTAAGTGATTACATCCCAGTCAAAAAGCTGTCGTCTATTAAAGTTGGTGCGACCGGGTTACACACTTTACTTATCGAGTTAATCCCTGTATGTCATCTTTGAATGAAGCCGTTGATTTTTGTCTCTGAGTAAATGGTTCTGTTTCTGGATGAGATAGTTGTTTCTTTTTATTTCATTAATTGTTAGATATGCAATGCTTATGTATAGATTTTTCATATTTTCCCACAGCCCAGCCAAAACCGTCTTTATGTTCGATATTACAAGTGAAGCACTAATAATTTTAACACCAAGAACCTTAATAACAATGGATGAACCTCCAACTAAAAAGAGACAAATTTTAAGGCTGGAGAAAATAGCTATTGTAACTGAAAGAAGTGAAAAAGAGCAGACCACTCACAAAAAAAGGGGTTTAAATGTCGGTAAAACAAATTTAGGTTGTTATAAAGGAAAAGGAGTAATTCAGAAACGATTTCATATGCTAAAATATGTGATCTTCAGATGTAAATGTGATTTCATGTTTAATGATAGAAGTATATCTTTATTGCTATATAATTTTGTTTTTAGATGAATGTATACAATGCTTTAGCAAGAACTATTGATAAAGAATAGAATATATGTATACTGATTGTGGTTATTTTTCTTGAAATTGTTCTGAAACTGGACTTTGGAAACTAGTCTTTTTGTACAAACCTGCTATGAGAAACCGCTTTTTGTTGGCAGAAGGGGTGGTCTCTCATAACCGGTTTTACTGTATATACTTTCAGAATCATGCAGAGATCCATAGAATGAAATAATAAATTACTCAGATTTTTTTTTCGCCATGTCTTGGGACATAGCAGTTGTGTCATAAGTGCTATTTCCCAAAGTTGGATCAAGATCTGAACCATGTTTGTCCTTTCATGAAAAGTACATTTTTTGCTTAATTCATAATGTAAATTGTAGAAAGTAAGCACAGCACCAATATAATATCTAACACAGTGGTACAAATTTTGTAAATTGGTTGTGTGTCAGAACCATAGATTTGGAATATTATGAAATAATTTTGGCTGATGGAAATATGGCGGACATTGCAATAAGTGGTGTTTATTTTATGATGTTTATATGTTACCCAATTACGATAGCCGGACATCATACAGGCACATGGTTTGGTTGATCGGCATATGAATGGGATGAATGTCACTTTCATGCAACAGCTAAATGGGTGCAAGCAACCATTCGGAATAGAATTTTAGCTCAGTAAGGATTTAGAAGAGTTATAAATTGGTGAACAGTTTCAGTTTACACTGAATTTTAGTTGATTTTCATAAGGAACAAATTCAAGCGTCAATATAGTTTTAAAGAACGTTGGAATATTTTCCTACCCCAAACTGTCAGTGTCCTCCAGAGTTGAACAAATCACTGTATCGTGATAATTATAACAGGGTAGAGGTACATAAGATATCCCATTTGACAACTCAACCAAGATGCAACATTGTGGACACAAAAAACTCAATTATCCAACTTAAGAACAACACAGTGGTAACCTACATAACATGAGCAGCTGATAATAACTTTGAAATTTTGGAAAACATAAGTTGCAACAAAAGTTTTATGACATCAAATTCTGTACTGTCTTTCAGGAAAATTCCATAATTCCAGTTACCACATTTTTCAGGAATTCATTTTTTTTTTTTCTGAGTGAACTTGTGGAAAAGAAGGGCTATGTCTGAAAATGTGAAAGTGTATATAAGTATCACATGGTCATATCTTTAGTTACATAATTTATTTTGTGTAAGTATCATAGGGACATATCATTAGTTCTTTGATTTATTTTTATAAGTATCACATGGACATATCTTTAGTTCTGTTTATTTTATGTAAGTATCACATGGACATATCTTTAGTTCTGTTATTTGTCACATTTTCAGGAATTCACTCTGAGTGATGACTTCAACAAACTGTCACATTACAGAGACTATCTAGGTGAGTTCTATATTTACTATATATAATGCAAACATACTGCAGCACAACAACAATAAGAATGACATTACCTTCTTTATTATATTTTGTAATGTTTTTTAGTTATCTCAGTGTCATTTGTGAAAATTGGTCTTCAGATTTGTTCTGTACATTTAATTTTGTGTAAAGTTCTTTTATGGTTTTCTAAACTCAAGTTTCACAAGCTTGGAATTCACTAGCATTGTCATAACATGTATCTTGGTTTTCATGAAAAGATGTTTTCAATTTGAGATTTCATGAAGATTCATTTACTGTAACCAGAACAAAGACTAAATGTACAGTACCAGAAGCATGGATACCTGGGACATCTGTGATACACAGGACTCCATCCTAGACAGTAATCTTGTACATGGCAATGTTTGCCAGTGACATTTTGTGATACATAGGAAACCCATCCTGGACAGTAATCTTGTACATGGTAATGTTTACCAGTGACATTTTGTGATACATAGGAAACCCATCCTGGACAGTAATCTTGTACATGGTAATGTTTACCAATGACAGTTGTGACACACAGGAAATCCATCCAGGACAGTAATCTTGTACGTGTTGTAGTGCTCCCTCTTTAAAATATTGTTCATGAGAAACATAAAAGTAACTGGATGTCTTGTGAGGGATCCATATTCTGAGGGATTTTCCAACATGGCTGTGGGGCAGTGATATAGTGAGGGACCACAGTAACTTATGCAGTCCAGGATGATATGCATGTTATTTGAAGTATAGTGATGAATGACATTAATGCAGTCCGGGATGGTAACCATGTTATTTGGGGAATAGTGGTATAGTTTGATGGAACATAGTAATTTAATGCAATCCAGGATGGAAGCCATGTTATTTGAGGAGTAGTGGTATAGTTTGATGGAACATAGTAATTTAATGCAATCCAGGATGGAAGCCATGTTATTTGAGGAGTAGTGGTATAGTTTGATGGAACATAGTAATTTAATGCAATCCAGGAAGGGGCCCGAAGTGGCCAAGTGGTCTAAAGCACTCGACGTTATGGATCACTGCCATCTCACCACTTTCTGTGTGGGTTTGAGCCTTAGGCACAGCCAATGTGGGTACGTGAGAAAGGTTTGCCAGTGGCTTCTCGTGGGTCAGTGGTTCATTCCAGGGTTTTTCTGGGTTCTTCCTCCACCATTTATACTGGCTGCGATGCTTAGCCTAACTTGTGCTGAAAAATGGCGTTAAACCCTACAACAACAACAACAACAACAACAATCCAGGATGGAAGCCATGTTATTTGAGGAATAGTGGTATAGTTTGATGAAACATAGTAATTATATGCAATCCAGGATGGAGTCATGTTATTTGAGGAATAGGGGCACCATGTAGGACCACATTAATTTTGTTTATCAAGAGCAAACTGTCCCATATCAGTATTAGCATAGAGTATCATTATGGCGGTGTGATCATCAAGATCATGAATGGGCTGCAAAAGTTCGGAATAACCATAGGAAAATAACAATTTTCTTCTTTGATATAATAGATGTTAAGCAAAATAAACTGACAGAAAAATAAAGAAATCTGCCAGCAGCTGATGTTTAACAGGAACACTGCAGAATGGACATTTGTCGTTTAATAAATACCAATTAAAATTATTCCCAGTCAACAGTCGGCAAAACATGGTAGGATTGATGACTAGCAAGAACCAGGATAGTTCATGTGTAACTACATCTACTGATTACGATAAAATTTCAGTGAAACCAAAGCTTTTAGTTTTGCCAGCACTCAGAAACATATATTTTGTCGAAAATAAATTTCTTTCAAATCTGATGCATAGTGAATTTATGTAAAATTTTGTTTATATATGTTATATAGTGCTCAGTACTTTGTGTCTAACTATTAAGGCAGCAGACACTTTTAGTTGGACAAGGTTTGCACAACAGATGTTTGTTGTGCAGTTGATTACATGTTGTCTGGGGCAAGAGTGGTTAGTGGTACCGTGGATTTTCTGCTAATCAACAATTGATTGGCTGCTGGTGGTAGATAGAGGTTGGGGATTGTTCAGTTAAGGAAATATTAATGTTTTGTATTCAATATGTATGCAAAGCTGAAACACTGTTAATGCAAAAATAATTATAATTTCAGCTCATCAGAGCACAGTCAGCTGCATAAAATTTTCCCTGAACTGTGAGTGGGTGTTGAGCTGTGGCAAGGACAAGTATTTTCAGTGGCATTGTTCTGAGACAGGGCGAAGACTTGGTGGCTATCAGGCCACAGCATGGTGCTTATGTCTGGAGTATCCTTGTTCATTTCTAAAAGTTATAATATTGTAACGCAAATTTCACTGTTAAATACATTACCTGATGACATCAACCGGCTACCTCTGAATCCTGCCTTCCCTGAAAGAGAAGAAAACATCTTTACATCTATATATCATACAGGTTAAGGGAAGTATCTGTTATAGATCAACTCTTTGATTTCACTAGGTAGCCACCTGTACCCAGATAATGTATTTGACAGAGAACAGAAATTTTGTAGTAAATTATGTTTCTTCGAAGGTACTTACCTATTCACACTACTGTCAATCCCTCCCACCCATATGCACGAATGCAAGCAACCTGTTATAGGTTTTGCTCAAGCTTAAGCTTGTAAACATCCAGGATACGGGTGGCCAACTGGTGGGGACAGGGGGAGTTAATCAGTAAGAGCTACTTCCCTTTATCTGTATGATGTATGGACAGAAAGACATTTTTTCATTTTTCAGGAAGGGCTGGAATAAGATGTAGCAGAGAGTAATTCTCATAATGTTTCTGTGATAAGGTAAGTATTTTAGAAGAAACATAATTTGCTAGAAGAATTCATTTCCCATGAATAGTTGGTATACTTTATCGCGTTAAACATACAGTGTGACCCCGCAATAACACGGTAGTTGTGAGCCATAGAACCCAACCGTGTTATAGACCGAACCGTGTTATAAGCAACCAGGTCAGTTAGCAGAAGAAAATGATGCATGTACCCGAAAAAATGTGCAGGGGGTGTAGGGGTAGATAATACATGCGGGTGCAAAAATATGTGCTTCATTGGCACAGTTATCATCTTAAATCGATGCATATTAAATGAGAAATACAACTGTAGTGAAAACAGGGAAGGCATATATAATATTTTACTTTATTCAGAGAACCACGCGTTGGTACATATACGTGTATGTTTATATATACATGTCTAATGCATAGCAATAAAGTATCAACACCGTATACTCACCCGCGAATCATGTCACATACGTTGAATCCACAATAAAAGTAATTCCATCAAAAATATGCACACACACAGAGATTTAAAATATTCAGTAATTTTGTCACAGGTCCTATAGGTCTGAATTCAGTGGAAAAGAAGAGCACAGTCGCGTAATGAATGATGAAGCACATTTACTTTTGAGTACGTCCGAAGTCGGTAAAAGTTTCCCTTTTAAGTGCTGTTGGTAGAGTTCATAAGCATAAACTTTTTTCCTGTTAAAAGGAAACTTTCACGGCACAGTAAAAGTGTTCCAGTCACATTGGAAAATGAAACAATCCATCAGATTCCATTGCTTTTATTTAAGTTCGGTAATGACTTCCTTTGAAGAAAGGTTCTTTGTTTTTATTGAAGATTGTAGTCAGCTTTCTTTGATGAAGGGTGCATGCGTTATTGAAGTCACCGCTAAAGGACAGCTTTGGAAAACCAAACAAATGCCCATTTCTTATTGTGGCAGCAACATCAAAAAATTGTATTGCATGATTAAGGCTCATTTTTTTTTTTATTTGCTTAGTTCGTTTTCATAACAGTTGGTGCTTCAAAGGTAATGTTTTCTTTGAAATTTCAGCCACTGTTTTATCTGGGTACATTTTTAAAAAAAAATTAATTGTCCGTCGTATGGTCAAGTGTAGTTACCGTTCCTCCCAGCCTATTGAATAGACAAGTGAGATTTTTTTTTTTTTACATTTATGGTAGTGGAGTGATGCTGCCTTCCACGCATGTGTCAGAAATTTAAAGAAAGGGTCAATCGACGATAGAGACGCATGTGTTCTGGACTGATGACAGGGATTACTATAGAAAATGTGAATGTTCTGAAGGATTTAATTCTGAGTGAAAAGAAGAGGAATTTTACTTACCATCCACATACAAATGTCAGTCTATGTAAATATATTAATTACTAGCGAGCGGCCGAAAATCCGACAAAAGATAGATTATGAGACAATGCCTCGTCCCATTGATCTCCGCTACCGGAAATGCAAATTTTAAAAAAAAAGCGGATATCTCAAAACATACAGTGCTCATGCTAGATGTCAGCATAAGTGGATTTTGATATAACAATGTACTGTTAAGATAGTTTGTCAATATGGACAAAGAATCTGTTTATGTAACAATAAATTTCAGTGTATTTTACATCAACTTTATGGCTTCCTTTCACAGGGCCTCTGAATTTCTTCACGCCAAACCAATGGTTGTATATACAAGTTTAAACAACCAACAATGTCGCCAATAAAAAAAATTGCCAGATGGTATATTTTGCCGCCAATAAGGGAAAAAAAAAATCACAATTTGCAACATTGGCGAAACCCTGTGCGATTCCTGAATAAATTTTTATGCGTTATTTTTCATACTTTTAAGAAGAAAACACTATTGTTTCGTGTATGAGAAAAATGCATATACAATTTCAGTAGCCACGCCACGATCGTCGTGTAATATTCATATGCGATCTCTTCCCTAAAATGATAATCAACTTTTTTTTTTTTTTTTTTTCATACTTTTAGGAAAGAATTTTTTTTCATGTATGAGAAAAATACATGTATCTGAAATTTCGGGAGCCATACCACGACCTTCTTATATCCGAATTCGTGTTATAACAGAGCGTGCTATAGCGGGGTCACACTGTATTAGCTTGTCTGATGGACATTAAAGTAAATGTAATTCAAATAGAGTGAAATCTGTTGATAAAGAGCAGTCTTAGGGCTGTAGTAATTTGACCTGGATGACTTAATATTGAAAAAAGTTTCATTGGAATGGCCCATATCTTTTTAATGTATCCTTTGCGTACATAACAGTCAGATGTAGAATTTGATGTAGAATATGGTATGTGGTTTATGTGCATCTGCCCTTTTCTTAGAAATGTTATTAGCGATGGGCTTTATATCATTTGAATATTTATGGACAGTGTAGTTATGGGACATTGTGTAATCGTGCAAGAGCTGTACAGGTTACACTGTACAAGTGACCTGTATGTGGATTTTTTCTTTGCATACAGTCTCTATTCATGTTAACATTTGAAATATAAGCCTGTTACCTCCCGATTCAGACCCCACTAAAATACAAATTGTTTTTTCAGTCTGTTTAATACCGACAAAGGGACAGTAACTCTTGTTCATTACCTCCCTTTGCACCACAAGTTATCGCCAGTTTTTAAGCTTTGCTTTTGCACACAATAGCATATGGAATAGGCCTCTCATTAGTCCAAGTCCTTTTGTGTGAAATTCAAGCTGTCCATTCAAAATTTTGGATTTATTTGGTAAAATATTAATTCACAAACAGGTGCTATACATTATTTTTTAATTTGGCTCATTTTTTGTTAAATTTATCACTTTCCCAGATTTAAGATTTTTTCAGGTGATCTAAAAGGACTCGCTGATGCATATTGACTTTCAAGTATTCTTACATGCTGCCTTCAGTTCTTGCACTCTATTTATAATAGATGTTATTGTTATGTAACAAATTATTAATACACTACAATGTTAACTCATCTATTGCTTCTCGTTTTTTTACTGTTTAAAAATATTTTTTCTAAATGCAGTAAATACAAAGCAAGGGAAGGCATGTATGAGTTCTGCTGGGCATGTGTAGTTTGTGGTCTGAGGACACCAGGTCAGACATTATGCAAAACACCTGCAAAAGGCAAAAAAGAAGGAAAAGCATGCAAAACCAGTATGGATGTACTAAATATTCATCTAACCATAGAATCATTTATAAGCCTGGTAGGGATCGCTGCTGGGGTTTCCCTGTCCCCAACCTAAATTCAGAAGGACATTGCCATTCTTTATGACATAAGAAGATATGGTGCAGTCGCAATTGGATACAACATCCTCTTAGAAACAGCTGGATTGACTGGTATAGGAGACAGCAATGCAATTCTTACTTCTGGCCAAATTTTACTTCTCTTTTTCTCTTTTGCTGATAAATTAGATGCTCCCCCTATTTTAAGCAACACAGGGCGTACAAGTCCAAGCATGGTCTTTGGGCTTGTAAGACCAGACTCATTCAGAGCCAGCATGTCTTGCTGTTCAGAGTAATACCAGCTGTTCAGCTAATCCACTGTCCCAACCCAGACTCTCATAGGTCCAAACTTGGCCTAAGGGTCTTTTAGACCAGTTGTATGGGATATTTTTCAGAGCCAGCATGTATTGCCGTCTTACTGTTCAGAATAATACCAGCTGTTCAGCTAATCCGCCATCCAAACCCAGACTCAATTACAGGGACCTTGATGACCATTTAGTGAGACATGCGGTTTCATGTACAGTGGTCCCCCTCTTGGATGGCCCCCCTGACCAGCGGTCACCCACTCCTTACGGCCAGAATACGTCGTCACCGACAAGTTTGTGTTCAAAAGTAACCCTCATGAAGGGCCACCCCGCTAACGCGACCAGCGGACAGCATATTAGTGCAAAAATATAAAATGTACCCCTCACAAGCGGCCGCATTTTATTTTGTAATATGTATCCAGAACCAGTATTTTAATCATAACGTGTTAAGTAATCCGATCTCTGCTTCCCGATGTCAGGTTTTCGTTACAGAAAGAAGTGTTGACTAAAGTACATGTACCACTAAGGTTAATATAATATCATTTGCACCTCACAAGAAGCCACATTTATTCCATAAAGCCGAGAAAGACTCGAATTTTAATCCATACAAAAAGGTAAGTACACGTAATCCGAGTAGCCTTACTGCTGTGTTATCAGATGTCCATTTTAGTTGCTGTGATAATTGTTAAGATTACAATTATTGAACAGCTGAGAAGTGGCGGTATTGACGTACAATACACAAGTCAGCAGGAAAATGGTTTGATAGCCTTTATGGCTTCCCATAGTAAGATGCTGAGCTTGTTCACTTTCATAATTAGTGGTTATTACTACTGACAATAATTGTCAAGATTACAAATCCTAATGGCCGCGAGGTGCTATTGTTCAGGTCAAATCTGCGTACATATTGAAGCCGTTTTGGCTTCTCTCACTTAGTGTAAAATGTAAAAACAATAGGGTATGAGACTGCGACTAATGAATCACATGACAAGATCGCTGCCTTTGAAAACACATGGCATTTTGTTTAAATGCAGAAAAATTGTTTTATCAGTCTTGTAGTTGGCAACATTGATGATTACAACCAGACGTAATTGTCAAGATCATAACAGGGTCAGCATAGGCTAAAAATAGAATTTGTGCAGACACATGGAGAAAGTAACCTTTAACAAAACAGGGTACCAGACAAAGCCTGAAAAACCACGTGACAACACATTTATCGCTTCCTTTACGAAGAACACATTTCGTCCGCTCTACAGAAGTTTCGTCTGCATAATTAAATCGCATACAGTTAGCAACATCCGAATAAATCATTGCCAAACATTAACATGTCATCACGTAAACGGAGACGATTATTTAAAAAAAAGGTGGGTTATTCTACACAACGACATTGGGTGAGGTGGGGATGGGGGGACTTGCCAAACAATTTTAGGTTAGAAAAGACTTGAATAAAACAATTTTATGTTGAAAAGACTTAAATAAACAGCATCATAGCCAATAAGGAGGACATTCAGTAGCAGTGGAAAAATGGAGCAGATGGAAAGAGAATTGTGTATGTACCAAGATTTAAATGACGTTTTTGAATGGTTTTGCAATATGCATGACAACAACACCTGCTCACATATCACGTTTACACCAAGAATAAGAACTATTAATGCATATTCAGTTGAAATAAGGCTATTATTATAACAAGAAGAACATTTTAATAATTAATGTTACTTTTTAAACGAAGATATTAAATGCTTTGAAGAATGTAGGTTTCTTACTACATACATTACATACACTTCTCACAAAAAATTTAGTCCCCCTCTGGAAAGGCCACCCGTCTTATAAGGCCACTTTCCCGGTGCAGAAGGGGTGGCCGTATAAGAGGGGGACTACTGTACTTATAAGAAATGTGATGCTAGTGAAAGATCTGCCCATATAGCCAAGGTGACTGTTTCGCATTCAGATCGAGATGGAACAGTAGCAAAATATCTATCGGACCATCCATGTTGCCTGCACAATTGTTACCAAAGCCATCAAGTTCGGCTTATGCACAGCTGACAGGCAAGCCTACAGTTCTCCCAGCTTACCAGCCATCTACCCAGGTGTGACAAGATCACCTGGCAAAACTGTATTTTCTATTTCACTACCTAGTAATTGCTGCGTATTAACAGATGGTTTAACCATCATCCCTTCAAGTGCCTCGATCCCCTAACTAGCCAACAGTTTCCTCTGGCACTGTGAGGAGAAAAACTTGGTACTAATTACCATCAGAAGCTACCACTCCATGATATCTGACACAGTCATGTACCATGGCATTGGAGTTATTGGTCATGATAAAAATCTTTCAGACCTTCGAGCCAATTTTGATTTGAATAGACCCAAATGGCATATGTCCTGGGTCATAACATGGCTGAACTTAGAGTCATTAGTCAGGACCTCACTGAAGTTGTTATCATACCAAACCTGTTTTCTCATAGCTTTAGCTTTGTCACGCAGGGTGAGTGAGTAAATTGCTTTTTCAGTCAACCTGAACTATCTTCAGTAAAGATTGGATGGTTCGTTGATCCTCATGACACTGCCAGGCTTCATGACCAGGAACCACTTACTTCATTGGGCAGTCAGAGAGTTGTCGTACATTTCCGCTGGTCTATAGATAAGTGCAATTGCCATGACAGGACCTGTCCATGCCCTCGAGCTCAACTTGTAGCACAGAAACAAGTTATGCCAATGGCAAAAGACTCATTCCCCATGAAGGTAGGGAAGCAGGATATCACCTCTCAAGCCCCATCTTTGTGGATTAAGTGGGTTATATGCTTGTCATACTCTTGACTCAGCTCTTGAAATTAGGGTCATCTCTGCGAACTTCACTCTCAAATAAAATGTTTTGATCTGAGACACCATAGAAGCTGTTAGCTGGCATGCAGTCATTCTTATTAGTTTTTATCTACGGGCTTTAGCTTCACAAAGACAAAATCTGAATATGGTGGTTCCTGTGACTGGCCCAGACAACCACTAGACCTAATTAAACTAACACAGGTCTTAATTTTGCTGGATTCACCAGAGTATTTTGACATTTAGAAGACTTCAGTAATCATCTTCTTAACCTTATAGAGCAGTCATGGATCATGGGACCATAGACTGTGTTGCATTAAGCAGAAGGATGGTTCATCATTCGCATGGGGAATCATTCTTTCTTCACAGGAAGGATTCTCAGCATTCTCACTTCCTATTACCTATTCTATTAATGTTGATGTGGTTGGGGAATGTATTCCAAGGAGAAAGCCAATTTTGTTGTAACTTACGATTCTTCAAGAATACTTACTTGGTCACATTACTTGTAGAAACTCCAAACC
The DNA here is from genome assembly GCA_016617855.1 of Megalonaias nervosa. Taxonomy (NCBI): domain Eukaryota; kingdom Metazoa; phylum Mollusca; class Bivalvia; order Unionida; family Unionidae; genus Megalonaias; species Megalonaias nervosa. Next base: position 37,216 of record JAECUM010000712.1, read on the forward strand.
ACCCTGTTATATGAGCAGTCTCATTGGGAGTTTGCTCAACTTAAAACTGGCGATAGCTAGTGGTGCCGAAGGGAGGTAATGAGCAGGAGTTATTGCCCTTTGTCTATATAATGGAAAAGAAGAATTTTTGTCTTTTGGTAGAGCTGGATTCAGGTGGCAGGAGGCTTATAATCCTAATATTAATGTGACGTGGTAAGTATTTTCAGAGAAGCATAATTGACTTCAAAATTTTCTTTTTAATCGGCCGATTTGCAATCCTTAACTGAGCTCCAGATTTGATGAACAATCAAAATATGTATTTGTTGGTGACTACTCAGGGCAAATATCAGTATTAAAAATAAGTAACACCAACTTTACTCTCATAACTACATTGAAAGGGCACTCAGGTATGATTTTTTTAATACAAAGTTCTATCTTCTGTATCTCAATAGCATTTTATAGTGACATCAGTTGAAAAGTGATATATGAAAGGAAAACATTGCTACTAAATTTGTCATACAAATTTTATTTTCTGCCCCAGTTAAATTTAAAACAAAAAACCCAAATATTTTATATCATTTTAGTTGAATACTTTTATATTCCAATTTTGTCAGATTTAAAAATCTTACATTGGAAGGAAAAATATATTGTGAGGTGATAGCTGTACTTAAATGTGTACTTGTTTCATTTTGTTCTACCCAAAATAAAATCAGAGATGTAGAAAAGACCCAGTACACCCTTCTGCACATTATAAAAGGCAACTATTGGAGGCAAAGACCATGGTGACTCTGCATCCGAAATATGGTAGATTTGAATCTTAGCATTGGATCAGCCATGATGGCTACTGTGGTGTATCATTAGGCAAGGAGCTTTACTCCAGTTATGTCTGTACTAAATAGCCTACTTTTGTTGGTGTGCCATAAAACCAAAAACCAAATCATTTTGTTCTGTTTGTATGGCACAATCAAAATGCTTGTACATGTAAAAGCAGATGTAATTGGTGGAGTGGTCCTTGATTTTGAGCTTGGGATTTTACTGGAGAAAAACCATGAGTAGGCCTTTGCACAAGATCTTACAAAAAATAAATCTTGAAATTTTTGCATCACAAATTTACTGTTATATCACTGCGCTAAAAAGTACACAACTTAGTGAATGGTTGGTCAAATCCTTAATGTTGTTAATTTGTTGAAATTTAAAGAGTAATGATTCATTCATCATAATCAATCAACCATTGACTTCAATTGGTTAGAGATAAATTCTATATTTTTTATTTTCGCATACTTGGTAATGTTTAAGCTTATTCTTCCTCATAACAAATGGTTTATAAGGACATTTTCTTGTCTGCCATGTTGTTGACACTTGAGTGTACTCAACATTGGAAGGATTCGTACACTGGTAGCTGTTATTCAAATATTGTAATGTTTTTTTTGGAAGACATCAGTACTAAGCTAGGTACTGTATATGCTGGTACAGACTTCCAACCCTTGCGATTTTGGCATGCATTTCATGAATTTCCCATTTCTGAATTGGTTTAAATCAGGAATGAAATAACTTTTATTCCATTAAGTGCTAGTAAAGATAGCAGTAGTGGTCACTGATTCCACTAACAGTCCAGTAGTGCTGTAGTCAAGATGTTAGTAGAACTATATCCAATTATTACAGTTTGCCCTGTAGCAAGCATTGTAAAGTATATAATCTATATTTACGAATACTGATGAAGAAGACTAGGGCCCAACTGAATTTTTATTAAAAATGTCACATGTACATAGTCATTGCAACTGTAATTTTTTTTAAAACAAATGCTAAATGAAAACAACTTTATCGAGTGTAGGAATGTGTGAGATATTGAAAGATTAGCATATATCGTAATTTGCTTGAGTTGATATTTTTCTGCACATGCGCCAACACCACTGATCATTAACTGTTTGACATTTCATCTTCTGGATTAATACCATTTCATAATTAAGATACACTACACTTAAAATGTTTTCACCTCCAAGGAAAAAAATAAGTATTCCATAAAAAGTGAAGCAGAAACTGGAGTGCACCAAAAATTATCCTTGCATTCAGCAATGAAACATCAATGTACATTATGCTTTTCGCACAGTAGTGTGCTGTGAATTTTAGAATTGGGAATGTTCACAGGGGCTTGTACCTTTGCTTACAATTTAAATGCCATATATGTACTATATAATAAAAATATATAGTTCATGTATGCCAGATAAATTGTAAGCAACAATACGAGCCACTGTGGACATGTGGCAGAACAATTTGATAAAGCACATTGCTAGCAAAAAGCATATAGATATTTGGAAAATTAAGAGCAAACCCAGCAGATTTCAGCTCAGGAGTACTTTAAGCCACCTACTAAATTCCTGCAAGCTATCCTTGCTGAAGCATTGTTTGTGAGTTTTCTTGGTAAATATAACCTGCCTTTCTCAGTTGGGAATCAACATCAGTGACAGTGAAAGAGTATCTCCTATTGTAAGGAAAAATAAGAAACTTTAGTGCCTCCTTAGGCGTTGAAAATTTGCAACAATTTTAGTTACCAAGATCAACCTCCAGGCAAGAAGCCTGAACTGTTTTGAAAACAAATTTGCCATAGCCCAATTGAGGAAGTTCACGTCTGCCACAGAATCATATGACAATTAGCGTGAAGTTTGTGCATATCAGTAAATTTGGCTGCAGATAAATTTGTACATGTAATCAATGTAACTAATGTTTTAGTTTTATTTTGGGATTTTCATATAATGCAGTATTGACCTTCAAAATGGATGGAGCTACTGTCATGGTATACGCTGTCACTAATTGTGTTCAATATTCACTAATTTTTATCCCTCTTTTCACTAATTGCAAGTCTGGCTGGTTGGCAGCTCTGCTGTTGTATAAGTCTGCTCCAACTACAGACAGCAAGGACCTCAATCTGCTGTTGCATAATGTGCCAGCAGGTCGGGTCTGTGTTGTTTGTGATAATGATTACTCCCAACAGACTGCATAGACCCTGGTCTGCTGGCATATTATGTGATAACAAATCTAGTTATATGCAGTTTGCTATTGAATTTAAATTATTTGCGAATATATGTAAACTGGTAAATAAACAATAATAAAAGTGAAGGAATTCAAAACTATTTTGGTTGTTTCAGTATGTTGAGTATTATATCCAACAAGTTTTTATTCAGATATAACATTGTCTTATCCAGTTAAATGCTGAGTATCAAGAAATAGATACCATGACATTTTAAAAATATTAAATATAAATTTCTCCCATCAACAAATTTTAAGCAACTATAAGCAGATAAGTGCATTTTTTACAGGAAGTGTCCGTTGTTTGGCATGGGATTCAGACAGAAGCCTTCTCTTTTCTGGGAGCTATGACCAGTCTGTGATTGTGTGGGATATTGGTGGAAGGAAAGGAACTGCATTTGAGTTAAATGGCCACAAGTAAGTACAAACAGATACAATTTTAATATTTGATTGATATGATTTTACTGCATTTTGTCCTTGTTGCTACTCACTTACACACAAACATTTCAGTATTACAACACTTGTACATTTTTTTTTTATTTGTTCTCAAATACATCGTCTAATAACAGTACATTCAGAAGAGGTCCATTACCTTGCAAATGTAAAATAAGAATAAAAATGCCACATCTTTTGGTTTGTTTTAACAAAAGTGCTTAAAGGTTGTCTGCTTGCCAAAGTGGAAGTCAGCACTAGACTTATCTCCTTTTAAAGGATTGGCACCAAATTCCATTTATGGTTAGTTACAACATCAGCTTGTGCTGTGAAGCAGGCTCTTTCTCAAGGCCTTTCAAATGCCAAAATTCACTTGTGCTGTTTAATCAGTACAATATAGTAACTTTTTTTCTCAGCATTTGTGGGAGTCAGAAATTATCTCTAGATCACTACTATGCATAAATAGTGTACAAACCTGATCTCACATCTCAGAAGAAACTCCAAGCTGCTTCACATGCCTTGGTGAACAGGAGACAGGTGTAAAAGGGGGTTAACTCCCTCCTCTTTCACTTTGAACATATTATAATTGGACAACATATTTGAAGAAGTAACCATTTTTTTAAAGCAAAATGTTTCTGCAATACCTCCTTCCCAAAATAATAAGGGCACATCCTTCCAAGCCTTTCCCACAGGTAGTAGTTTCTGACTATTTAAGAGAATTTGCTTTCCATCATGCAGAACAAGGGTACACCCCTTTGTCTGACTTTAGCTCTGGCAAGCAGATGCCTATGTAGCACTTTTCTTGCAGCACCAAACCAACAGACATGGTGAAAATCTTTGTTATATTGAGAGGCTGGATTTTTGAAGTAGTGGATTTATTCATAATATACTTTAAACGAATGAGTATTATCAAAGAAAGATTTTACTTTAAAACCTGATATCAAATTTTGTGCACATATCTGCATTCGTAGTCTTCAGAAACCTGCTTGACATAAGAAGTAATCTTGGAGGTTCATCATGGATAACTTGATATTTTCAGTGATATAACTGACTCATAGTTTATTCATTAGGTGGAATTAAAGGCACTGGTAAGACACAAGCTAGATGCATTTATTTCTTTCAGGGACAAAGTGCAGTCGTTAGTATACTCATCTTCATCGAAGCAGCTTCTCTCTGCAGCAGATGATAAAATTGTTGCCATTTGGGACATGGCAGTCAAAAGAATTGAGGTAATTTGTGCTTTGTCAACATTGTTAAAAAGTGTTTTTCTGATAAGAGTTTAAAACCTTTTTAAATCCTCTAATTTATTTGACATAGAGAATTAGTAGATGGAAAATAGAGTACCAAGTGTAATTGACCATGTTCCACTCAGTATCTGGAGTATCCACTGAAGTACACCCCATTAAGAGCGAAATCTCTTGGATTTGCAGCTGGAGTCAGACCTGAGCTTCCTGTAGAGCCAGTAGAATTTTCTGGATCAACCAGACAAAACTTAATTATAGTGTGGTACTGTATGACAGAACAGAACACAATATACAATTATAGTGTGTTACTCTGTGACAGAGCAGAACACAGACTTAATTGTAGTGTGGTACTGTATGACAGAATGGAACACAATATACAATTGTAGTGTGGTACTATATGATAGAACATGATATACAGCAAAGATGCCCATCATCCTGAATTGGGTGTGAATGTCCCAAATTGTCAAGCCTGTACACAAATCACACTGCCATGGACAAAAATCAGGATTTTTCCTACATAAAATACCCCCAAAATAGTTGGCAGAAGTTGAAGCCATATGAGAGTATTTTCAGTCCTTCAAGTCTTTCCTGTAATTTGTAACATGTGATCAGTTTCTGGAATATAACTTGAGAGTGTTTTCTGTCATTTCAGTCTTTTCTGTTAATTTGTTACATAAGACCAGTTTCCAGCATCTGAGTTGCTATTATAATCAGAGCAGTTCATTTTGATCTCTCCCAGTCTTTTTTGGTGATTTGTGGGATATGATCAGTTACCCAAAATGTTTAATTTCACTTGTGTTTTCCTCATGGTGTGCTGTGTTGCTTTTGGAAAAGGGGGGGGGGGATTAGATTTCTACAAAATTTGGGTCTGTTTGTGAACTATAATCAGCAGTGTTTCTATAAACCTTTCATTGTTGCATTGAACTTAGCATGAAATGTTGGACAGTGATTGTAAGCCCACTCTGATTGTCAGGAAATTTTATTGGAAAAATAGCTTATGTCAAAGCTGAAGAGCCATAACCAGTTTGGGGACAGTTAAAAGAATACAAAGAACTGAGTACTGTAAATAGTGTTATATAACTGTACATAGACATGTTTTGTAATGTTTTTAAATGATTTTATTATTCTTCTGGCATCCACTTGGAATTTTTTTATTGCTGCGGTAAGTGTCCCTAAGTTTTTTTACTGGAATCAAGAGTTTTTACCCTCTTGTCCCTAATTTTCCTGGTTGGCAATGGGCATCTCTGTATACAGTTGTAGTGTGGTAATTTATGACAGTAGAACATGACATACAGTTGTAGTGTGGTACTATATGACAGTAGAGAACATGACATACAGTTGTAGAGTGGTACTATATGACAGTAGAACATGACATACAGTTGTAGTGTGGTACTATATGACAGTAGAACATGACATACAATTGTAGTGTGGTACTATATGACAGTAGAACATGACATACAGTTGTAGAGTGGTACTATATGACAGTAGAGAACATGACATACAGTTGTAGAGTGGTACTATATGACAGTAGAACATGACATACAGTTGTAGTGTGGTACTATATGACAGTAGAACATGACATACAATTGTAGTGTGGTACTATATGACAGTAGAACATGACATACAGTTGTAGAGTGGTACTATATGACAGTAGAGAACATGACATACAGTTGTAGAGTGGTACTATATGACAGTAGAACATGACATACAGTTGTAGTGTGGTACTATATGACAGTAGAACATGACATACAATTGTAGTGTGGTACTATATGACAGTAGAACATGACATACAGTTGTAGTGTGGTACTGTATGACAGTAGAACATGACATACAGTTATAATGTGGCACTGTAGGACAGTAGAACATGACATACGGTTGTGGAGTGGGACTATATGACAGTAGAACATGACATACAGTTTTAATGTTGTACTATATGACAGTAGAACATGACATACAGTTGTAGTGTGGTACTGTATGACAGTAGAACATGACATACAGTTGTAGTGTGGTACTGTATGACAGTAGAACATGACATACAGTTGTAATGTGGCACTATATGACAGTAGAACATGACATACAGTTGTAGAGTGGGACTATATGACAGTAGAACATGACATACAGTTTTAATGTTGTACTATATGACAGTAGAACATGACATACAGTTGTAGTGTGGTGCTGTATGACAGTAGAATATGACATACAGTTGTAGTGTGGTACTATATGACAGTAGGACATGACACAGTTGTAGAGTGGTACTATATGACAGTAGAACATGACACAGTTCTAATGTGGTACTGTATGACAGTAGAACATGGCATACAATTGTAGTGTGGTACTTTATGACAGTAGAACATGATATTCAGTTGATGAATTGACTACAAAGATAGGTTTGCCTACTTAGTAGCAGGACATTTTCAATAATTTTGCTTTGGAAAAGATTTATGATTTTATTAGTTATATATTTTCAGTTGATATGCAAACTTTCATGGAATGAGGATATGTATGTATATATGTATGTCTGTATGTATTAATTTTTTAACAGCATGTCAGCACAGTAATGACTATATGATGTGATTACAAGTTATAAAGCTAGGATGAAAAATAATAAATTATTAAACATTGAATTTATGCATGCTATCTAGTACATTCTGCCCAGAGAAGCAAATGTCATCTTAGTCGGGCAAGCATGGCACAGCATCTCATTGTGGAATGGATTGCTAGTTGCTTGAAGCAAGATTTGTTATTGGCCCATTAAAATTCAGAATAAACAACAATTGCCTGCTACCTATTTGTAGCTAGGTGGAGTTAGGGATTTAGTTATGCTGGAAATTAGTGGAAAGCAAGGGGATAAATAAAACAGCATGTCTATATTGTTATCTTAAGGTGATATTAAGGCAGCATGTCCATGATTTAACAAAATAGCATGTACATATGTTTATTTTGAAGGGAATTAACAAAGTAGCATGCCTCAAGGGGATTAACAATTGGATTATCTGTATATATAACTTTAATGGGATTAACAGAGTAGCATATCTGTATATTTTACTTCAAGGGAATTAAGAAAGTAGCATGTCTGTATATTTATTTTCATTGGGTTAAGAAGGGACTAACAAAGCAGCATTTCTCTGTTAAATACATTACCTGTTCATGTTTAATTAAGATAACTTGATGCTACCTCCAAATTCAGCTCTGCTGAAAAAACAGAAAATATCTTTATATCTATATATTATTATAGACCAAGGGAAGCAATTTAGACAGGATAACTCCACTGTCTACCCACTAGGTGGCCACTGTTAATAGCCGGATGTGCAAGTTTTTACTTTTGCTGCCATATGCTAAGATGTCCTTCAGTTACATTTTATAAAATTTACAACTTAGATTTAGTCATTCACATTTCTTTTCAGTGGTACAGTAAGGAAAAATGTTTTCATATATATATATTTGGGGGTATGAAAATACTGGCCCAGGATTTTGTTATGAAAAAGCAGCTGAAGGGCTTCAAAAATGATGATGTTTAACTAGACCTCATGTCTGATTCATTGATTAGTCTCATGGGTGATGTTGTGATGCCCTCTCCACCCCTATTGCAGATGCAGACAAGAACGTGCTATATCCGTGAATGCAGTAGAATAGTTGATTAGTCTTATGGATGATGTTGAGATGCACTTTCCACCCCAAGAAGATGCAAAATAATGCCAGAATATATTATATCTGTGAATACAATAGAAAACACAGAGATGATTCCAGTAAAACATTCAGATCTCACAAACTAATATGATCATGCCATTAAGGCATGAGGGCTGTTAATCTGTCACCTTGTCCATGCTGAAAAATATTAAGTAAAAATGCCAGACCTGAAGATTTACAATTAGACCAGTACAGTACATACAGATGGTCTGTACCAGTACATACCAATTCATTATACCACACTATTAGGCCAGACCATAAAGCATATATCATCTTTGATATGCCATTCCAGCATATGAATATCCGGTCCAGCCATACAAACAAAATAGGAGTGATTAAAATAGGAGTCTTTTAGCTCTGACCAATCAGCCAGCCAGCCAAACAAACTGCATAGCAAGCCAACTTTACTGACTTACTGCACCAGCTGGCCAGACTGCAAGGCATATTCCATCTTTGGTATGCCATCCAAACTTCTGACCAAAAATTCCACCCGTACGATCAAGCTATGTATGTTTACAGTTGTCAGTCTCTTGCTGAATCACATAAATATTATTCCAGTTTTGAATTCAGTATAAATTCCAATAAATGTCTTTATCCAAGAATTTTGTCAGAGCACTTTTGTATTTCCAGGGAAAAGAATCACTTGAATTCAACAATTTGAAGAAAACAAAATTCAACCCAAACTGGTCACAACATAATACAACTTTTCGCGTCAAGTGTTTTAAGCCCCACTGAATAAACCTTTATCAAAACAACAGTTATACGACTAATTATGACGTAAAACAGATTCCCGGATGAGGGTCAAAAGTTCATTCTTCTGGAAAAAATAGAAGTTTGTTACCAATTGATATATGCTACTTGTCATGTAGTCCAGGTATGAACTTCACTGAACTTAATGATTCTTACTCTGAGAAACATAAAATAAAATAAACAAAATAAAGTAGTTGACCAAAACTGTCACCGATTTTGGAACAAGGTCAAGAACTAGATACAATGTTTCTATTATTAGTTGTTTATAAAAAAAAAAAAAAAAAAAAAAAAAAAAAAAAAAAAAAAAAAAAAAAAAAAAAAAAAAAAAAAAAAAAACAATCAGGCCAAACAGAACTGAACTCAGTTCTGGACAAGGTCAAGTCCAGTAGACAATGTTATATTACAATAGCATGTAATGGAATAAAACAAATGTAAAACTAACAAACAAGCAATTAAATTAAATATACATAAACCATCCCAGCGGCTGCGTTTACAGTAGCAGGGGCTGCAGCGGCCATTAATGCTGGTACAGCTGCAATAAGTGGAAATATACCCCCAGTTCGTAGACCTCGTCCCTTTTTGGGGCAAGTTTTTAATCCGTGCCCTGTGGCTTTCTTTAAATGCAATTCTAGTAGCAGTTCCAATTGCACCAAGTGCTGCAGCTTTTGCAACAGCAGGGGCTGCAGCGGCTATTAATCCTGATATGAGTGCAAGAAGTGGAAATATACCCTCCAGCTTTCCTGTGTCCTTAATGACAACTACTGAAAGATCGAATCGTACACCAGTCGCTGATCGTTTGGCGTCATTAAAGTGTTTGAGTTGACGTTCGGTCAGTGACAGTTTATTTGGGCCGTGTAACGCTGAGGATTTCAACGTTATTTTTATTCCAGAATTTTTTTCATTGCCGATTGTAGCTTTTTAATCTGACCACATCCACGGGAATATGCATTAAAAAAATCAACAAGATTTAATTTGTGGGGAAAAACATAATGTTTTCCACTGGGCCAACACCAGTTCATTCTCCTTCCCCACATTCAAGCATCATTTTTTGTCTGATAATATTACCGCAATTGCCCTATGTTAGCAACAGTACCTGCTGATGCACCATCTGGTACATCTGGCAGTCACCTACCGAGTGAAAGTGTCACAGACTAATTATCTGAATTCCTCCAAGTGTCCACAAGAATAAAGATCAGATACAAGGGAAATCATGTTGACACAGTAAACCAGTCCACATTCTGATCTCGTCCCATGAATGTCATCATCGCATTGTCATCATCAGTTACCATAGTCTGTGTAGACCGTTGGGGCAGAGACACACACGAGACCGAACAATCAGCTAGGCTCCTCCATTCCTCTTGATTTTCCATTTTGTCAGCATTTCTCAACCGCCGAGAGTACTTCAGCTCCATTTACTGTTATAACATGTTGTCGTTCTTTGTCGAGATAGCCGCTTCTGGGGGATTATGAAATTGTATTTAACTCTCTCGCAGTACTCTTTCCATCTTTTTTTTTTTTTTTCTTCTGTGAGGCAGTTTCTCTGTTCTGCTGGTTGTCCTGTAAGGAGCATGTAACCATAACGCCTGAGTAAAATACCTAGTTTTTAATTCTGGTTTAGATAGATCCTCGACAATATTTTTGTCTTGAACTTGTATTGGCAATGCTCCGATAACGTGCTGTTATGCCGTTGTCGCCTCAACAGTGTTTTTAGTTGGTTCGACAATTGGTTTAAATAATTGTTCTGTATCTTCTGCAAATTCCACTTTCCTGACACTGTTGTAGTTGTTGCTTGACAGAATCATGGACCCTAATTGCCTCTTGTTATTGTGGGCAGTGGGCAAGTCCTCCAGACTTGCACAGGAAGGTAGACGCTCCCGCCCCCCATGAGTCTTCCAGCTATGGATAAATAGTGTGATGTTAACATGGCATCACTGGGCGGAAGAACTTCCGAGACGAAGTCAAAGGCCAAGCGGAAGGGCTGCCAACAGCTCAACGGCTACATGTTCGTGACCAAGGCGAGCCACCTAGTTGGAGAAAATCTGCTGCGGTCAGGCCTGGAAAGGGTTGGGATCCGCCAGGAGTCAGCTGCCCTAGACACACCACATGAAAAATGACAATCACTACTCATCCCATACCGTCTCGGTCGTCGCCCGGGTCAACAAGGGCCGCGCCTTCCGTCATGCACCAGGGTGGAGGTGAAAATTATGCGACTGGTGCTCAGAGCAGCAAGATTCGTGTCAGGAACAACATCACCATTGGCACCTGGAATGTAAGAACACTGAGCAGCAGGAAAGCTACAGGAGCTTACATATGAAATGAACAGATACCGCTGGAACATCCTAGGACTCTGTGAGGTAAGATGGAAGAATATTGGAGAAACAACTACTTTGGAAGGCCACAAACTGTACTTCAGTGGTAGAGAGGACAAACATGAGCAGGGAGTTGGGTTCCTTGTCCACAAGGACAGCGTGTGTACTGTCATGGGCTGTCAGCCAGTCTCCCCCGCTCAGGGCAACTCCATTCAACATCACCATCATACAGGCATACGCCCCAACATCAGACTATGATGACGCAGATGTGGAAGACTTCTATGACCAGCTACAAGAAGTTGTGGATAAAACACCGAAGAAAGACATTCTGGTTGTGCAAGGCGATTGGAATGCCAAGATAGGCGAGGATGCTTGCATGAACTGGAAAGGAACATGTGGGCATTGCTGCAATGCACAGACCAACGAGAGAGGCCTGAGGCTCCTGGAATTCGCTAGTTACAACGACCTTATGCTGGCAAACACCTTGGGCCAACACAAAGTGTCCAGAAGATGGACATGGCACAGTCCAAGCGGAGACCATCACAGTCAGATCGACTACATCATGGTAAAGAGGCGCATACAGTCAAGTGTAAACATCGCCAAGACTCGAAGCTTTCCCGGAGCGGATATTGGAAGTGACCATGATCTGGTGATGATGACCTTCAGGTTACATCTACAGAAGGTCAAGAAAGATAACCAAACAAGAATAAAGTTCGATCTCGAGAAACTGAAGGATCCAGAAGTAGCAGAAGCCTTCCAAGCAATGATTGGTGGGAAATTTGCACCGCTCACCATCCTCGACGCTGACGATACAGACATGGACACGTTGATCACCACCTTTAATACAGCAATGACCAAAACAGCCAGCGAGATCCTTGGTATACATCGCCCAGTCAAGAAGCTGAGGTCCTGAACCTGTGTGACAAGAGGAGGGAGCTGAAGAAGAAGAAGAAGAAGAAGAAGAAGAAGAAGAAGAAGAAGAAGAATGATACAGAAGGGGCAGAGCAGTATAAGGCAGTCAACCGGGAAGTCAAGAAAAGCATGAAAAAAGCAAAAGAGAACTGGATAGAAGAACAGTCCAAAGACATTGAGGGAAACTTGAAAAGGAACACCAGCAAGAAAGCGTACCAGCTGGTCAAAGATCTAACAAGCACAAAACAACGGCGAGTTACCTCCTTACAGGACAAAGCCGGAAACTGCCTCACAGAAGAAAAGGACATTCTGAAAAGATGGACAGAGTACTGCGCAGAACTTTACAACCACCAACCCATAATAGATCCAGAGGTACTGAACGTCCCTCCAGCAACTAACAACGACAACCACCCTATCCTACGGGACGAAGTAGAAGTAGCAGTGAGATCGTTGAAAAAGAGGAAGTCGGCAGGAGTGGACAAGATCCCAGCAGAACTGGTCCAAGCAGGGGGAGAAGCAATGATTAGCGCCCTCACAAACATATGCAACAAGATCTGGCTAACAGAAGAATGGCCATCACAGTGGACACAATCACTGATCATCACCCTCCCCAAGAAAGGCAATTTACAACAGTGTCAAAACCACCGTACAATCGGTCTTATAAGCCATCCAAGCAAAGTCATGTTGAGGATACTGCTAAACAGACTAAAGCCACAGGTTGAAAAGATCATTGCCGAGGAGCTGGCAGGTTTCATAGCAGGGCGCAGCACAAAAGAGCAGATCTTCAATCTCAGGATATTGTGTGAGAAGTACCTCCAACACCAGCAAGATCTGTACCACGTCTTCGTGGATTTCAAGAAGGCATCTGACAGGGTATGGCATGCAGCCTTGTGGGCGACCAAGAGACTGTACAACATGAATGCCAACCTCATCACAGTAACAGAGCACCTGTATGACAAGGCCACCAGTGCAGTATACTTCAAAGGCAGCATAGGGGACTGGTTCAGAACGACAGTCGGAGTCAGACAAGGCTGTCTGCTCTCTCCCACACTATTTAACATCTTTCTGGAGAGAATCATGGCTGACGCGCTTGAAAAGCATGAAGGGACAGTCAGCATCGGAGGCAGAGCAGTCACCAACTTACGTTTTGCCGATGACATTGATGGACTAGCAGGAAATGAACAAGAAATAGCTAGATTAGTAGAGAGCCTCGACAATACCTCCACAGCTTATGGCATGGAAATCAGTGCAGAGAAGACCAAACTGATGACCAACAACACCAAGGGCATCAGTACTAACATCAGGGTCCAAGGTACGAAGCTAGAAACAGTCCACAGCTTCAAGTATTTGGGGGAATTGTAACAGATGAAGGATCAAAGCCTGAAGTACTCTCCAGGATTGCACAGACAACAGCAGCGCTGACAAAACTGAAGCCCATCTGGAACGACAAGAACATCGCACTCAGTTCAAAGGTCAGACTGATGCACTCGCTGGTTATCTCCATATTTCTCCACGCCTGTGAATCATGGACCATAACAGCTGACTTAGAGAAAAGGATACAAGCCACAGAGATGAGATGCTCCCGAAGGATCCTCGGCATCTCATACAAAGATCATGTCACCAATGAAGAAATACGACAAAGGATCAGACAAGCCATTGGGCCTCACGAAGACCTCCTGAACACAGTGAAAAAACGTAAACTGTAGTGGTATGGGCATGTCTCATGATCAACAGGACTTGCCAAGACAATCCTGCAAGGCACTGTACAAGGAAGAAGAAAGAGAGGCAGGCAGAGAAAGTCGGAAGACAACATTCGAGAGTGGACAGGCTTGACATTGAGCGACTCAATGAGAAAGACGGAAAATCGAGAGGAATGGAGGAAGCTGATTGTTCGGTCTTGTGTGATTCCCCAACGGTCTACCAGACTACGGGACTGATGATGATGATATTATCGACCTAAATTAGCTGTACGTGATTCCATAGTCAGTGCAGAGTCACTCATATTGTTACTGATATAATAATTATTTAATTACAGACCATTGCTCACATTTTTTTTTTATCCTCCACGCACTCACTCACCAAAACATTTTAAAAAAAAAAAAATCACTTTAAGGCCGGTGGAGTTCTCGCCCCTCGCTTTGACACACATAAACAATAACAAACAAAATGAGCGGGCGACTGCACTTAACTAACTGGCTCTCACGGTCGGCAGCCACCAATAAACGAACTCAGAGTGAGAAACTTGTCATGTATACAATACCAAGGACCTCCGCATTTTTAGCATGCTCGCTGTACACAGTATTTTCGTTTCAGTTACAGTTGTTGGATGTGGGTTCCCATAGAAGTGGGCGGGGGGAGGGGGGGGCGGCGGATCGGACGGAATAACTATCTCGAGCTCCATAAACAAACAGTCTATAGAAATGGATAGACACAGTAGCGCAGCACAATAGCGGACAAATACACACAGAAGCAGTGATTTTACAAAATAAGTATCAAAACGAAACCGTAGGGTTCCCCTGCTGCTGCTGCTCATCAATTGTATCACATGAAATGACCATGGTTAACTGCTTGAAATATCACAGGGAACATTTGCTTTGTAAGACGATGTCTGAAACATATTTTGTGTTCGGTAAATAGTATTGAACTGTTTTGGACAAGGTTTAAAAGAATAATTAGTTCTGACAAAGGCTCCAGATCTAACAGATTTAGCCCTACCATATGATACAAATTTACACAGAAAATTGAACTGTTGCTTAATTTTCGAGACCAAACATTGGTCGTATTTGGCAGATGATCCAAATACAAGTAAAAGGCAATCTTGTTTACATGAGAGTAATGATACTAAAATACAGTCAAATGTTTGCTTGGAAAGACCACTTACGTAATCATTTGAAAGTGATCTAGGTGAACTTTTATCAATAAATGGGACCATTTAAAGGCGGTCTCTATGAGCAAGTGGTCTTTATATGCAGCTAAAATGCACGTTTATCTATAAATGGCACCTTCTAAAAGTGGTCTCTATAGGCAATTGTTCTTTATCTACAGGTATAAATGTGTTTATTTATCTATAAAGTAATAGAATTGAAATTAAAACACCAGATGGAAATAGAGTCAAGAAAGCATCACTGGCAGAAAGAGGAAAGAGAGAAGCAAATAGAAATGCAAGTAGAAAAGAAGAGCTGGAAATGCAATTTAGACTAAAAGAATTAGAACTGGCAAGTGGAAAACACTCCCATCCCTTTACAGAAAAGTTCAGTTTTGATGTTGCTATGAACATTAGGTTAGTACCCTCTCTTAGAGAAAATGAAGATAAATGTTTCCCTCATTTTGAAAAAGAAAAAATGCTGAAACTTTAAAATGGCCATGAGAACGCTGGATTTCTATTACAAAGTGTACTTATTGGCAAAGCTCGTGAAATATACCCTTCATTGTCAGTACAACAAAGTGCTGGTTAAGGAATGTATCTTAATGGGTTATGAGTTCATACCTGAGGCATATCGGCAAAGGTTTAGGAAGTGTAAAATGAGAAACTGGACAGACTGTTGAATTTGCAAGATAAAGAGCAATTATTTAATAAAGTGATTCTCAGCCAAGAAGGCTGGTCAAGACTACAATAACCTCAGACAATTAATATTTATAAGAAAAAAAAACACACACGCACCCCAGCATTCTTTTTTCCATAAACACTTGCAAATTTTAATTACCATTTTTAATCCAAATGTTCTGACCTTCCAATTTTCTGAATGCTGGCCATAGTAATTTTTCAGTCCATGAAAGTGTCAAAGGAAGTAAAAAACAAACAAAAAGAAACAATGAGTTACAGTCTGTCTCAATGCTGTGGTCTAATTGTACTTCATTTTATTCCTAGTTAACAGTCTGTCTCAATGCTGTGGTCTAATTGTACTTCATTTTATTCCTAGTTAACAGTCTGTCTCAATGCTGTGGTCTAATTGTACTTCATTTTATTCCTAGTTAACAGTCTGTCTCAATGCTGTGGTCTAATTGTACTTCATTTTATTCCTAGTTAATAGTCTGTCTCAATGCTGTGGTCTAATTGTACTTCATTTTATTCCTAGTTAACAGTCTGTCTCAATGCTGTGGTCTAATTGTACTTCATTTTATTCCTAGTTAACAGTCTGTCTCAATGCTGTGGTCTAATTGTACTTCATTTTATTCCTAGTATTAGACAACCTTCAGATGCTTACTGTATCTATCTGCTGGAAATAGACTAGGAAGCATGATTCAATAATGGCTACTTTACAGCAAGATACATCAAATTATTTAAACAACTGTATAAAGCACATGTCTATCATGTCTTGTCAAGTTATAACGTTATGTATATGTAATTAAATTATTTGTTTGTTCATTTTAAATTTTTTTATTTTTATTTTATTCCATTACATGTTATTGTAATGATAATTTTGTCTACTGGATTTGATTTTTTTTAGAAATTCAGTTCAGTTCTGTCTGTCCTGATAAACAGCCAGTAGTAGAAACATTGTATCTATTTGCTATCTTGATTCAGAACCACAGTCAGTTTTGACTAAACTTTTTATAAATTATTTTTTTTCCAGAGTAAGAACCATTGATTTTACCTAAGGCCATACTTGAGTACATGATGTTATGCATGTAATGTTTTTACGTTGTTTTAAAAAGGTGACCACGTGACCCTCATACGGGAATCTGTTTTACATTTTAGATAGTCTTATAACTCATTGTTATAAGAAGAAACAGCCAGTTGTACTTTAAATCTCTGAAGCTCAAAGGTGTTTTGTTGTGACCAGTTTGAGTTGAATTTGTATTCTTTGGAATTAGTAATTTATTTACCCAATAATACAAGTGCTCCTGAATTGATTCTTGGACAAAGACATTTATTGAAAATTATTCAGAATTCCAAACTGGAATATTATTCTTTGTGATTCAACAAGGAAATGTTGACATGGCAGCACTTTGAAGGTCATGACATACGTCATCGCCTTCCATCTTGGAATTTCACCGGGATTCGAACTGTGATTCACTTTGGACTTTTTACTGATAGGACTTATCTTTTTTAATTCTTGGATTAATTTTGGATTTGATTTGTAAACCGTTAGTCCTTTTTTTTTTTTTACCTTGTTTTCTAAGGAAATAAATTATTTTGTTAAGTTTTACAAAGCTTGTTGTCTTCACTCTTTTCTTGTTACTTTTGTATGAGCCTAGACACATAACAATAATCACATGGTCTTTTCTCAAAGGAATAAAATTAGGTCACAAAGCCATAGTTCCTTTTCAAAAAATGGACAGGAAAAAGTTAATGCATAAGAGATCTTATTCCAACTGACCAATACAACCATTTTTCTAAGCATGATACCAGAAACACACATCTTTATTTTTAGCATGAAACCAGAACCACACATAAGAAAGATGTATCTTTCTTTTAAGCATGAAACCAGAAAAATGCATATTATTTTTTGTTGAGCCTGAAACTAAGTGCTCCAAATTTTTCACAAGTTTTCATATATTAGTTGAAAGGTTAACAACATCAGGCATTCGTGGTCTTGTTTTCTGAATTTTTACAGTGTTTTTCCCCCCCATGACTTTTAAAGCAATTTTTACCACCGAGCTTATAACAATACCACAATTTTTGCTCTAAACAAATTTAATTTATTGACAAAATAGAAATTTTATGTACACTTTCTTTATTCACCATTATTTGAAATGCAGGATCAGAGTTGTAATACTGTAACTGTCATTTAGCAACCATAACACACAAGATGTCTTGTTATGTAGTACTTGTTGGTTTGTATGTGTAATGATGAAGTGTAAAAAGTACTGAGCTCAAATCCTCTTTCACTCTCTCACTCAATATCTGTACTGCCTCCCACAATCAACCTTTTAGTTATCACACACTGACAGGTGATATTGATTAATTTCATGTAAACAGAACTATAAACATGTGATGAACATAATATTTATGGAACCAGTGATCCCAAGACATTTATCTGGGACAATTCCTCATTAAATCAAGCCTTGTTCTTTGTGAAGTGAAGAAAATTGTAATCTTTGCACAAATTGTAAAATAGTACTCCATGCCAGACCTGCCAACCCCTGACGAGTATGTCTCAGTAAGGCAGCTGATTTTCTTCCGTAACATTGACCAGTTTTCAGTAAGGTGTAACAAAATATTAATAACTGCTATTGTAAAGCTGGAAAACATAATTAAAAGTTCGACGCAGCGAAGATAACATTATGTTCAACTGAAAAGTTTGTAAAGTTCGCATAGACTTTATTTACCACTAGTACAGTTGCACAAACTTTAGTTCCAAACCCTATGCAACTCAATGGCTTGTTGCTATTTCTCAACTTGATGTCATTCTTGGAAATTCTTTTTCCATTTCATATGACGACGGCAATCATATCTTCCGTCACGAGATGTACTCAAATTGGCACGAGATGTCCAATAAACATAACTGTGTCCTTTCCATCTTTTATTCACAAGAATCTGAATATTCCTTTTTATTCTTCTGTGTTGATTATTAACACTTTTCGAGAGGCTTATTTTCCCATTTGTCTTAAACATGCATCACTTTCGGGACGCCATTTTTAAAAAATTCTATAATCAACAGTTTGATCATGCAGATGCTTCACATGAACAAACAGGTGCAGTTTAAAGCATCTGGGGTGCTGCTGTAAAATTAGACTGGTTCGCTACCTAATTTCACTAACTCTAATATGAAACCTGGATCCAAATAAAACACGGATGAACCAATTATCCGGATTTTTCGGCATTGATCATTTTTCCGTAGTTTTTGCTTGTATGCCATAAGTCGGTATTTTAAGAGTAATTTTCGTAAGACTTATGGCAAAATCGTAAGAGTTGGCAGGTCTGCTATGCAGGAAAGACTAACCTGGGTTCTGCCATTATTGCAAAATGACAAGGTCTGAAATAGAGCTCGGACGACTATTTGAAAAAGACATGAAGAATCCTTCATCAGACATTGTATAGTTTAACATCAGTAGCAGAATAGGGAATACTCTAATGCCAGTAATAGAGTAGGGACTACTTTAAAGTCAGTAATGGGGGGGGGGGAATACTTTAATGTCAGTAATAGATGAGGGACTACTTTAAAGTCAGTAATGGGGGGGGGAATACTTTAATGTCAGTAATAGAGGGGCTACTTTAAAGTCAGTAATGGGGGGGAAATACTTTAATGTCAGTAATAGATGAGGGACTACTTTAAAGTCAGTAATGGTGGGGGGTATACTTTAATGTCAGTAATAGATGAGGGACTACTTTAATGTTAGCAATGGGGGGGAATACTTTAATTTCAGTAATAGATGAGGGACTACTTTAAAGTCAGTAATGGGGGGGGGAATACTTTAATGTCAGTAATAGATGAGATACTTTAATGTCAGTAATAGAGTAGGGACTACTTTAAAGTCAGTAATGGGGGGGAATACTTTTATGTCAGTAATAGATGAGGGGATACTTTAATGTCGGTAATAGAGTAGGGACTACTTTAAAGTCAGTAATGACGGGGGGAATACTTTAATGTCAGTAATAGATGAGGGGATACTTTAATGTTAGTAATAGAATAGGGACTACTTTGAAGTCAGTAATTGGTGGGGGGGGAATACTTTAAAGTCAGTAATGCGGGGGTAATACTTTAATGTCAGTAACAGATGTGGGGATTCTTTAATGTCAGTAACTGAGGGGAGAATCTTTTAATGTTAGTAACAGAGTAGGGCATGAATTCTTTGTCAGACACTGAACACACTATTATCAGTAATAGAGCAGGGGAAAAATACTGACAATACATGGCAGCTACTGCAAGAATGAAGTGTACTGACATCATTTTGAGAATGAACTGTACTAACATTATTTCAAGAATGAAGTGTACTAACAAAATTTCATAAATGGAGTGTATTAACATCATTTCAAGAATGGAGTACACTAATATCATTTTAAAAGTATATGTTATCATTCAGAAAATGTGTGCTTTTAAAATACACAAGACACCAAAGTGGGGTAGTACTTTTATTTTCAACTGAAGTCTGTCACAAAATTATTATGACATGCAACTTTTATCTGAGCATTTAGAATCACCTTGTGATCAAGACAAAAATGAAATATCCAAAATGTCTCATTTCAAATGAAGATACCTGTACTTAAAATAGTTTTCTTCTGTGAATGTAAAATCTTCAGTCCTTGTTCTTGTCAAGTCCATGATTCCTCAAACAAAATTTTAGCAGAACATAGTGACTTTGACAAAATTATATACTGTTTCTGCATCTTCAAATTCAGGTACAAGCTCTCAATTGCCACAATGCTCAGGCATTTAGACTTTTCAAACTCTTTGTGATCTGAAATTAAAGAGCAAGGTGTTTTATTTGTCTTTGAGAGCTCAGTGTGATATAGCTATTCTGATGGATTACATTTTGATTTTTTGGAATTGTCAAAACTAAAATAAAAATGAAATTCTCATGATTTTTCATTGGTCCACTAATTAGGACAAACAGAAATGCTGCCAGAAATTTTCTTATTAAGGGAAGGTCACCTGCACCTACCTCCAGAGGGGCAAATCATGATGGGTGGGGAGTAAGCAATGATGAATGGCAAGTGATGGGTGACAACATATAAGCTAGATGAACACCCGATTTAAAACAAGCATGGAATAACTTTGTATCACTTCTCTGACAATAAATGTATAAGGTACCTGCATGCCTATTAGCCAGTAAATATTCTTTGTTTCTTATCACTGCCTTTGCAAACTGATGATCATTTATTGGATCCATTTATATCTGACTAGTCATCAGTTTATTTACTGTTTCAGATGTTAGCCCACTGACCTTTGACTACTGCAGTAAGAAAATATCAAACTATCCAAGGAAAATAAAAAGAAAAAAATTCCATATAGATTTATTTAAATCAAATTATATACGTCTGTGTTGGATGTTAGCTTTTCATTTTTTTCCAAGGTCCATTGTTAGCCAATTTCTCAGAGTAGTGTGAATTTTCTTCAGGAACTGAATCCCTTCTCACAATCAGCTTTATATAAAGACAGAACCACTGCAAATTGTGGCCAGTCTGAATAGATTCAGGAAATGGTTTTCAGGATTAAAATCTCTGTTGGGGTTTGCACTGAGGCAAGGAAATCCTAGTCAAGGGGTTACATTATTTGTCTACCCACAACTTGCATGAGAAAATAGAAACATAAAATCATTCGGTATCATTATTGTATTATCACATTTAATTGATGTATGTCATATGAAAATAACAATAAGTACTTATTTTTTTATATGCATAACTTTTAACTTGCATCAGTTCTAATTTGGAAAAGTTTTATGGTTGGCGATGGTACAATACAGTGCACAGCTCTAACGAAGTGTGTAATGACTGAAGAGATTTCTAATTCACGATATTCTTGGAAATTTATATTTTCTGTCCTGGAAATATGGCTACTGTTGCTGTTACTGGCTACGTAGAAGTCTTGTGGAATAGCAATGTGGAATAGCAATGTGGACTAAGGAATGAACCACTCTGATTGTTAAGTGCATGAATTTTTATTTGTTTACAGTGTTTGATTCAACTGGGGCTGGCTGGGGGTGTTTGACAAAGTTTTAACAATGCAGATCTAACATAACACATTTCTGGCTTTGTGGATGCTCTTGAAAGAGTTTGGATTTTTGTAGCCAGTGATATGTATTGCCTGTCTGACTGGAACAGTGTTTTCTGTTATAGTTCATTCCACACAGCATTCTGAATTTTATCCTATCTGTAGCTCAGTAAATTTTCAGGTCAGCATTATTAAATCTAGCTAAAAGTACCTAATTCATCTTACATGAAGTATTTAAAACTAATTAGGCATTTCTAGCTACATTTGATGACGCTGACCTGAAAATTTACTCAGTTACACATAGAATAAAATTTGCCATGCTGTGTGTAGTTTCTAGCATAATACCAAATAGCTCAACTTTGTGTGTGTGTGTGTGTATGTCTCAAAATGTTTTGTATGGCTTGTTATTATAGTTGGGGAAACCTTGTTTCATGAGTGAATTTCTTTTATATATGTTGTTGTTTTTTGATTTTATAACAACTCCACCTGGCACAGCATAAAACGGGTTTCTTTTTAGTTCCAAGCATGTGGACATGATGACTGCGATGACTGGACTGAGACAATCAGACTGAGGTGAGAAAAGCAAGGGTAGCAAAACAGCAAGATTTCTATATCCAAATAAAATATTCCACAATTGATACACTTTGCTCCATGGATATTTCTGTCCATGTGACAGATTTTTTGCAAGGCCTAAAACAACAAGTTGCTAGCTCTTTCTATATCACAACAATATGCACTATGTTTGGTTATTGTCAAACCATCAGATGTTTTCTCCTTTCCAGTTTTGTCCTTGGCAGATGATCTTTTTATCAAGCTGACTTCCTAAAGAAATCAGTTACCTTTTGTTTCAGCATGACTCAATGCTGGCTGTTGTTGTTGTTGTAGGGTTTAGCGCCATTTTTCAGCACAAAATAGGCTATGCATGGTGGCCAGTATAAATGGTGGAGGAAGAACCCAGGAAAACCCCAGAAAGAACCACCGACCCATGAGAAGCTACTGGCAAGCTTTCTCACATACCTACATTGGTTGAATACGAGACTCGATCCCACGCAGACAGAGGTGAGATGGCAGTGATCCATAACGGTGAGCGCTTTAGACCACTCGGCCACTCGGGGCCCCATTCAATGCTGGTGTGCTTAACTTAACATAGTTCTGATTTGGTTGATTGATGGATCAATTTGCTATGCCCCTCTAAGGGATAATTAAATCAGAACACATTGATTGTTTTTGCAATCTGATAGCAATCTCAATTATAAAGGTGCTTGTATTAAAAAAGAATCTCCATATATATATAGGACTGATTAAAATTACAGACAAAAGAGAAAAAAGACATCAATTGAATTAAACTTGAATTTTTGTAAAACATTTAAAAATCACAGATTGGGTATTACAAATCATGGGAATCAAAGTAATTTTGTGCCATCTTTCCCCATTTTAAAAACTGCATGACTCTCAATAATTTCTGCATGAACCCTATGATCCCACATCTTGGCAGCATCTCAGCACAAGGCATTTACTTAAAAACATGAATCCTCTCACAAACAGAAACACATTCAGAGTATCCAACAATATAGAGACTGGTATAAACAAAATACAAGAGCCACTAAAGTTTGAAAATTAGGTCACAGTGACCAACTTTATATGGATAAATTGCTCTCAAGATGCATCCACATACCAGTTTTCATCATATAGGTGAAATGGGGTCAAAGACATTGTGGGTGTAATAAGAACAGCTGAAAATAAAAGCTGTTTAAACAAGCAAATTAGATCATCATGAGGTGGTTTTGGTATCGATAAATTTTACTCTTACCGACATGCATCCACATACCAAATAGGTCAAACAGTCAGACATACACAGGGCATAATAAACAATCTAATGAACATGTAAAACTCTATATTCCATCTCAGATTCATTGGTGAAAGGATACAGTCAGACTGAATTATCCTTCTGCATTCACATTTAGTATTGTCACAACTATGCAGATGAGACAAAAAAGGATTCAGGAGTGAAATAAATCCTGTGTAAAAGAACTGAAAATAATAGGTTTAAATTCTCCAAAACAATGGGACACTGAAGAAAAAATAAAACATCAATATTTGTGTCTTTCGACTGAAGATGACAGTTATAGGTTACTGCATTTGTATGGGAAAATATGAACAAGTTTTCTGATCAATACTGCATGATAAGGAATGAAGTATTCCTTTGGAAAAATAAGTTCATATTTTCCCATGAAATGCAGTAACCTTTTTATTATATATTCATTTTGCTTTTCTGCCTAAGGCTGAATAATAAAAAGAACACAATACAAGAAAAAAAGTAATTGAATTTATGCTGGATTCCAAAGTAAATACACAATCGTAGTTCAACCAATACACAGCAACAGTATTCATGCACACATAGCACCACCCATCGACCTTTGAACTTGGTAGAGTATCACATGTTCAGTTATTTTTTCAAAAGTAAATCTTGTTTTTGTCTACTTAAAATTTAAATTTAGAGTCATAATGTGAATGAATGCACATTGAAACAACTTTTCCAGTTGGTATGAAATGGAGTTATATTGTTTTTCTATCAATCCAACTAAATTCTACAAGTTGTAATGCACTGGACCTCATTAGCTGGATCAATTCCATATGATGAACATATGACTGGAAGAAATGGCCTTGATGCAGCTGCATTTTTTCTTTTCTGTTATTGGTTGTTTGGAATCACAAGATGGAAAAAAATATGAATTCTTTTAACTGAAATTCTCAAAAATATGCAGGATTAAATGTTTACTAAGGAATATCAAATTCATTTGGTTTTTGACTGCAATAAATTCACCTTTGGGATGTGATTTTTGTTGGAAATTAAGTCTAAATTACAGTAAAATTTAGCGATGTATATCAATTTTTTGGAACCCATGAAATCCTGATTAGCAGAAATAACTAAGTACATTTTGAGGAAATTCAAGATGCAAATAGGTAGCATATTTATTGCCATTGTTATTACCGGCGAAATATGATGTATCTTGATACCCTTTCCTTGGATGCTCTTCAATGGCTTGTTCACTTGTATCGATACTATAAATCCAAACATTTTCCCCAGAAAGTAAAATGGGGAAAATTGCAAATCTGCTGCAGTGTGACAGCCTGTTTTGCCAGGGGAAATGAGGCTTCTTCATCATCATGGCATATTGACTCTGAGGCTCCTGCTTTTCTGCCAAAAACCAGTCTTCTTCAGTTGAATTTTTCTTTTAAATGTAGTATTTGGACTGAGTTGTAACATTGGGATGTCTCTGAGGGAGATGGATGAAATAGTCCTTGGCCTTGATATGCCTTTCTGTCCTACGTTTATAGACCCTTGAAAGCATGGCTCATATTTTGAACCATTTGATTTGCAAAAAGTTATGAACATTTCTCCTAAATAACTGTTTCAATGGTCAGAATGGTATTTTCAATAGTGCGTGTCACACCTTTGTTGTGGTCATTGCGGATATCATGTTCAATCATTGCATAGTTGACAGTTTCTTTTGTGACTCAATGAACTCATCCACATCATCAATTTTATCTCTACTTTCAAACAGACCAAACGGCTTGTTAAATTCATCCACAGACAAATCTAATAAATGAAAAGCTATGGCATCTGCTACATGAGTGTACACTGTTTACAATCAAAAATAGTTCCTAACAGATGATACTATTTGTAGACATGTCATGCATTATGGAGAAATACTGCACAATTATGACAATGTAAAGTTAATGGAGAAAAAAAATAACCATACAATAAAATGAAAATAAAGCACAGCACAATCAAAGATACATTTTTACATTAAATGAACATAGATGCAACTATTTACAAAACTTTAGTGCAGGCACCTGGCATGTTTAAAATGCACAGGGTCAAACAGTACATAATATGTATTTGTGCAAATATATGCAGGGTCAAACAGCATATAATATGTATGTCTACAACATGGTGTTTTGAACTCTACATACCTCTTCAAATTTGTGGATCTGTCTGATGAAAAAGTCACCATAGCGACGGGCAACCTTAGTGTCAGCAATGTGAATCATATCCTGAAAAATATAATGGAATACTTGTTATATCTTAACAAGACATTTTATAATATTGGCATTTTTTTAAATTTTAAGACAGAATAAAAAAATAATTACTATTCCATATATGCCTGAAGTCTTCTGAGTAACTGTATATACTAGCTTACAAGTCTTCTGAGGAACTGTATATACTAGCTTACAAGTCTTCTGAGTAACTGTATATACTAGCTTACAAGTCTTCTGAGGAACTGTATATACTAGCTTACAAGTCTTCTGAGGAACTGTATATACTAGCTTACAAGTCTTCTGAGTAACTGTATATACTAGCTTACAAGTCTTCTGAGTAACTGTATATACTAGCTTACAAGTCTTCCGAGGAACTGTATATACTAGCTTACAAGTCTTCTGAGGAACTGTATATACTAGCTTACAAGTCTTCTGAGGAACTGTATATACTAGTTTACAAGCTTAGTCCAATTACCAAATGCACAGACCCAGAAAAAAAACTGGAAATTAACCAACTTGTTTTTTTTCCCTGTGAAATAAGAATTAAATGGACCAACATGTTTTGGTGGATGTAGGTTAAAAAAATGCCTAATGTCACTCCAGTACCAGGTAAAGTAGGACACAAACTGCTTGCACACAAAACCACCTGGAGCCATTTAATGACAAGGTTTTAAAATGGTACTGCACCATTTTACATGACCAGGTAAATGCTCTGAATGGCATGAAACCTGATCTCAAAATGCCCCAGTTCCATGAAACCAGTACCCGATCTCAAAATGCCCCAGTTCAATGAAACCAGTACCCGATCTCAAAATGCCCCAGTTCCATTTCACAATACCACAGGTCACAAACAGTCCCAACAATGCCATTCTTTGCAAGCTTCAGGCAAAAAATGCAAATATAATCTGTGTGCTAGATTCAATCACTGTCTGTATCTCTTTCTCTGCATTATCATCAATGTATTGATATCATGCATAGGCATGCAAACTGTGTATATAAAAACATTTACACATCAAAATATAGGAATATAAGACAAAACTACACCGAGTTCATTTATAAACTTCCTTCATTTTTCTACATTTTCGAAAAAGTCCAATGCATTAGCTACAAGTACATATGAACTGAGAATGGCACATTATATGCCCTCCAAGAAACTGAGAATAGCTCATTATGCCCTCTAAGAGAACTGAGAATGGCACACTATTCCCTCCAAGAGAACTGAGAATGGCACATTATGTCCTGCAAGAGAACTGAGAATTGCACATAATGCCCTCCAAGAGAACTGACAATGGCACATTATGCCCTCCAAGAGAACTGAGAATGGCACATTATATGCCCTCCAAGAGAAATGAGAATGGCACATTATGCCCTCCAAGAGAACTGAGAACGGCACATGATATGCCCTCCAAGAGAACTGACAATGGCACATGATATGCCCTCCAAGAGAACTGACAATGGCACATGATATGCCCTCCAAGAGAACTGACAATGGCACATTATATGCCCTCCAAGAGAACTGACAATGGCACATTATATGCCCTCCAAAAGAACTGACAGTGGCACATTATGCCCTCTAAGAGAACTGAGAATGGCACATTATGCCCTCCAAGAGAACTGAGAATGGCATATTATGCCCTCTAAGAGAACTGAGAATGGCACATTATATGCCCTCCAAGAGATCTGAGAATGGTACATTATGCCCTCCAATAGAACTAGAATGGTGCAGTATGCCCTCCAAGAGATCTGAGAATGGCACATTATATGCCCTACAAGAGAACTGAAATGGCACATTATATGCCCTCCAAGAGAACCAGAATGGCACATTATGCCCTCCAAGAGATCTGAGAATGGCACATTATATGCCCTACAAGAGAACTGACAATGGCACATTATGCCCTCTAAGAGAACTGAGAATGGCACATTATGCCCTCTAAGAGAACTGACAATTGCACATTATTTGCCTACCAAGAGAACTAAGAATGGCACATTATGCCCTCTAAGAGAACTGACAATTGCACATTATATGCCTACCAAGCGAACTGAGAATGGCTTATATGCCTCCAAGAGAACTGAGAATGGCACATTATGCCCTCTAAGAGAACTGAGAATGGCACATTATGCCCTCCAATAGAAGTGAGAATGGCACATTATGCCCTCCAAGAGAACTGAGAATGGCACATTATGCTCTCCAAGAAAAGTGAGAATGGCACATTATGCCCTCAATGAAAACTGAGAATGGCACATTATGCCCTCCAAGAGAACTGAAAATGGCACATTATGCCCTCCAAGAAAACTGAGAATTGCACATTATTTGCCCACCAAGTGTTTAATAGTTCTCATGTACACACTAGCAGAATACGGTTAAGTCTGAAGATTACTAACCAAACGGTCTCAGTGATCTCAACCTTTGGTCCAGGTATGTCACACTAGAACTGTGAATGAAACTCCGGTACATGGGTACCCACCCATTGAGAATAATCCAGTTAATAAAATGAGCCATCGGATATGTGTTTACCATATACAAGTTTTCTACCATGTGACCCCATAAGACCTTGGCTTGTAAAGGCAGTACTTGCTTTGTTTTCCTTTTGATGGAATGCGAATTTAATACCGACACTTGTACAGTGCCAAGCAGAGTTATGCCTCATACAGTAAATGTTTGACCTTAATCTCTTAGCTTTTTTTCCCATGTGACAACCCTTTGATTGAGCAACATGTGATACTGTATTTACCGTATATGTTGGGACATGATAAAATAATTTTTTTCCTGTCCCAGAACTTATGGTGAAACTTTTTTCACCTAGGTCATATGTCTCAAGACTTAAGAAATGAAATAAATCTGAACTGAATTTGTGCCTCCCCCACAACTGCCATGTTGCAATAAAATAGACAAACAAAATGCTTATTTGATGATAAAAAGAAAGAACTAACCTTGTATTATTATCATTTATTCCTTTTGTTTTCATCATAAACATTAAAGAATAAAATATATCCATGAACTCTGGATATGTAGCGTAGGCTTCCATACTGTAGTGTGTATCGCTTATGTCCAATAATACATGGCGCTGTTCATTGACACGAACATTGAGAAACAAATTGTGTTCGGTTGTGCTCAAAAGTTTGAATATGTTATCCGACTGAAAACTGGATCCAACAAAATCGTACGAGAGGGAAATAATCAACCAAAATCTTGAAGACACCTGTCATTCATGCACGACATGGTGTTAGGTGCAAAATAACCAAGACTGAATTATATCCAAGGCAACTATATGACAGTATCTCGCAAATAAAAATCATTATTTGAAAACACATTCACTTGAGTGCAAGTGACAATCTTTTCGCTATCAAGGGTTACAAAAGTATAACTGAAGTAAGTTATTGCTGTGTATACTATTTACTGTTAAAACATCAATACCTGCTTGTATTAATTATAAGTATAGATGCCAAGCACATAGAAGATCGGGTGGTGAATAAACACAACTGGCAGTGAGCAGTAAACTCATTCTTTGAACTTACTGACAGGACATCAAAGAAAAAGGTTATTTTTAGAGAGCAAGTCAACCTCAGAAGCCAACTTTGAATTGTTTCATGTGTGCTTTTTTTTTTTTAATATAAAAGACAGCCGAGATATAGAAGGTAACTTTTCACCCGTATTTATGGGAATTTTGAAAATAAAGAGAATGGCACAATTTTTAAAGTGACACAATACAGTGCTTTGTGCATGGACATCGATGACCCAGTGTCGACCAGAAGATTTGGAAAAAATAAAATCATCTGATGAATTCGTGAAGGCTTGAAGAGAAGCAGATGATTTCGCTGACAACATGATCATTAACATGGATGAAATTCTAGTATACTTTGATTGCATTCCTGGATGGATTGACGATAAGATGGGGTCAAAAGTGTGAGAATTAGCACGACTGGTGCAGATTTGAAAAAAAAATCTGACTTAAGTCCTTGCTGTTTCTGTGATGTGTTGCCTCAAACGATAATTTTCCATGGTATGAGAAAGCTAAAAGCCAAAAAATT
Organism: Megalonaias nervosa; assembly: GCA_016617855.1. Lineage (NCBI taxonomy): Eukaryota > Metazoa > Mollusca > Bivalvia > Unionida > Unionidae > Megalonaias > Megalonaias nervosa. Next base: position 67,222 of record JAECUM010000712.1, read on the forward strand.
GAAAAAAATACACTTCTGCATGCTGTTCATTCCAGCATCAACCTACAATAAAGCAGTTCAGGCCTGTACACTTTTAATACAATTTCTCTTTGATAGGTACCTGAGTAACCAATCATTAAGATCTTCATGTACCAAGTAGGTTTTGAAACAATTTTCACAGCTCTATGTGGCACTGAACTAAACTATGTGCAGAATCTATTGTTTTCTTATAAAACTTACAATGGCTGTGACTTCTGACTTTTAGATTTCATGAAGTTTTGTCAACATACATTCTCTGAAGAAAAGATTATTTTTCAAAACTAGTTCGTCTTTGTGCTTCGATGGCTATGACCTTTAACCTTTTCACCCCAAATCAAATGCACCTTCACCCCAAATTAAATGCACCTCTTCCATATTTAAAGTACAAGCCCTTCACAAACTTTGGTCAAGGTACATGATCTAGAACTAAAGTTATTATGCAAAAGCCATTTATCTTCTTTCAGTCAGTTAACCTGACCTTATCCCTTTTGACCTCAAAATAAATGGGCTTCATTCTTAACCAATGTGCGGTCAAAATCAATACCGTTTTATCTTACCATAAATACAAGTCAACTTCAAAGTTTGTTAACTGTAGATGGCAGACAACTTGAGTTATTGTGCAGAAATGAAAACTTGGTAACAGACAGATAGATGGGCAGATGGATGTAGGATGGACTACCTCTGATCAAAATACACTCTAGCTTGCAGTGGGCATATAAATATCAGCATAGGTTATGTTCTATTTTCTGGAAATAGTTGTATTTGAAGGAAATAACTGGACGTTTTGGCACAAGTGACCTTTCTGGAGCTGGTCAAATTACACCTGTTTATTTTGCCATCCTATGTAAAGCCAAGCAAATAAACTCAATAAGCATTATGTTATTTAATGACATATAATGCTGCTTTTTAGTGAATACAATTAGCGTTACTTACTGGTCCGCAAATCTCCATGAAAACCAATTTTTCTTTGTAAAATATGTTTCTTCGAAAATAATTACCAATCATAATATCTTAGGAGAACTACCACAACCTCCCAAATCTAGCCCTCTCATATATTACTTTTAGCAAAAGGGAGCTAAAAGTTGTCTGCAAACCTATTTGGCGGTTGGGCAGAATGATCTCCCCTTATATATAAAAAACCTGACGGCACAGTGTAAGAATATCCAAGTTATTACTGGAGCAGAGGGCACACTCCCTATGGATGCAACTGTGGAAAGGCAGGGAGGATGTATGTTGTATTATGACTGGGTAAGTATTTTTGAAGAAACTTTTTTTACTAGGAAAAATTGGCTTCTTCCTCGAATACATTACCCAATAATAATAACTTAGGAGAATATGTATGAGGTGGAGGGAGTTACATCCCCTTAAACCGGAGATACCACTCCGAGTACCCTAAGGTATTGAGACAGCTTATAGGTAACCCAACTGGAGGAGACTCCATCTGTCAGGGCGCAGCTTCAAATGGAAAAAATTTCTTGCCACAAATCCAGCGGAAGTAGTGAAGCCGTGTCTTAGGAAGCTGTCAATTGATCTGGAAGGTGGACCTGTTGAGCTGCAGTTATACGTGCCACCAGAACAGATTGGCCACTCTGGGATGACAGATCTTGGAGGTAAAAGAATGTGGACTCTGATCTCCATCCACAGCCTGACTGATGTCAGTTAGTGAACAGTTATGGTCTGATGCTAGGTTAGTGGCAATTGCTCGAACTTTATGAGCTTAAGTGCATAAAAGTTAATTAAGCTGGGGTTATTTCCCTATATGCTGAGCGAATAACCTCCTTACTCCAGGATGTGATATTCTGTTCCAATCAATAGTCCTGTCCTTTAATGATTAGTAGAAAGAGAGGTGATCTCCCTCGACACAACGGCTCTGTTCATATTAACAAATCACCTGAAAGCCTGGACTGGGTCTAATGGTGGCCTTTAGCTGATGTGTCCAGATGTGACAGAGGGTTGGTGACAAAAGTTTAGCTACCTGTGAAGAAAGAGGGTTCTCGGCAATGAAAGAGGAAGCCGTCATGAATAAGACTGAACTGTCTTGTCGGAGCTTGCTTGGAAATCTGGTCTGCTGATAGGACATGTATTTAGAGAATTCTGCCTGCAATTGCTAATGCCATGAGGAAGCAGGTCTTGTATGAAAAGGAGCACCAGAGATGCCACTGAATAACATTTCTGGCCGTGTATACACAAAGTTGGTGAGAAGATCCGGTAAGTCCTGGGTTTTTCTGATATCCTCTCTCTGATGATGACGAAAGGTGTTATCGATCATTAACCTTGGGCTGTACTCAGCATTAATTTGCTCTCTTTGAAGATCCAGAGGAGGAACTTAGCTATCTGCAGTATCAATGCCTGGAGAGGTAAGATATGTTTGCGCACCACTGCGTGAAACTATGCCTGTGACTTCATATGGAGGGCCATCACGCCTGAGTGATTCTCTCCATGACTGGTTGCAAAAATGTTAAATTCTAAGGGGCTGTTGAGATGATCCAGACATGTAGATTCGGGGCACTGGACAAGGATGAAACAACTGCCGTCACGGTTATGAGTAGATGAAGGAAAACCCAAATTCCACTGGGTTTCCGAAAAAGAATGATGAGGCAGTTAATCCACAACTCCTCCTGATGGAGTGGTGCGATGAGGATGAGGCTACAGGTGATTCCCTTGCTTTCTGTATCACTTTGGAATCAGAGTTGTTGCGGGTTTGGTGTATGAGTTCAGGTTGGTCCGGGATATGGTGAACCTGTATGGTTTGTTGATGACAACACCATGTCAAAAAGTCCCACACCATGACACAAAGGTCAGGGGACTGGGTTCATCCTTGCTGAAGATAAATCAACATTGCAGGATTGAGTTCCTCCTTGTTTCTGAGATAAATCCCACACCATGACACAAAGGTCTGGGGACTGAGGTCCTCCTTGTTCCTGAAGATAAATTAATATTGTAGGATTGAGTTCCTCTTTGTTTTTTGAGACTAGTCCCACACCATGACGCAAAGGTCTGGGGACTTGGGACTGGGGTCCTCCTCCTTGCTGGATATAAATCACCACTGTAGGACTGAGATAATCCTTGTTGTTGAGATAAGTCATCACTGTAGCACTGTCAGAGAGAGAACTCCCTTGCCATCTAAACATTCTTACCCCCAATGAAAGACTTTCACAATGGCCATCCTCTCAAGAATTACTGATATGAAGTTGTCATTCCTGGGGACAGCATGCACTGCTGTTGTTCTGAAATATTGGTAGTGGGTGGGTTACCCAGCCTTTCATACTCGCATCAGTACATACTGTAACCTTTCGTAGGTGGATGCGTAGATGCATACCCGCCATGAGCCAAGTTAGGTTGCATCCAATTCTGCCATTGGTGCCTCAATTGGGTGCAGATTTTAAGAGGATGGTCCAGTGGACAAACATGAGGACTCCATTCATGCAGAAAAAACAGCAGCAATGCAGTAGAAGCCAACATGGGACCATGATGTCGGCTGCCACATTGAGCAATCTTGTCTGGATAGAATTCCTTGAAAGTAAGGTGCTAACATGGGTCATTTCAATACCTGATCCTGAGGAACACAAAATATGGTGCCTTTTTATTGAAGTCCATACCTAAGTAAACGAATCGTCGAGATGCTACTAGGTCATATTTTTCCCTGTTGATGAGAAGTCCAGATTGGTAACAAGGGCTATCATGACTGTTTAGAGCTAACTCACTGATGTTGCTGCAGGATGCTGTCCATGTAACTTGATGTTGCCGCCATGGAAATAGTCCAGACATGTGCCATTACTTGATTCATCAGACAAGGGAAGACCCCGGGGCTGATGTTGAGCCTCAATTGGGGTGCCCTGAATTGATAGACGATGTTGTAGGCAGATCGCAGGAATTCCTGGAAGCCTTATGAATAGAAGTATGAAGGTATGTGATGTCAAAGTCTCCCTCATGGATATCATTCAAAATGCACTGTGGTATTTCCAGTGGGAACCAAGGGGCATGGATAAATGGATTGAGGGTGCTTAGGCTGATAACCAGACATAAAGAGAGTCGTTTGCAGTTGGCACCAAGAAAAAGATGTGGAATGAATGACAGAACCCTCTCAGTGCTATATCTGCATGGTATGAAATTGTTGGAACTTCGATAGGATGGCTTTCAGAAGTTCGTGTCTTATGAGTGACACTTGGGTCCTTTTGTTGATTCCCTGTACTTTCCCTGTATCGATGCCTTGGTTGCAGAAAGGAGGGAAAAAATGTGTCTCCTTGATGGCTTGTTAGCATACTTCATCTATAACGGAAAAAGTCTGTGCTCTTAGCTTATGACTGCCCTGAGGTATTCTGAGTGGGAAAAGATAAGTTATGTTCCATCGGTTGGAAGATAGCCTGAGAGAACAAAGTCCAACAACGAAGTCAAGATAACGATATTGCTCACTAACTGCGCAGTGTCAACAAAGGCCATCAGATCCATACATATGGAGTGTGGCTATGTAATCCCCAATGTGGCAAGATCACTGTCGATGCTGGGGTTTCAAATGAAAAGTTGGTGGGAGTGCAAATGTTAGAACCGTTGATGAAGTGATTATAAAGGTGGGCCAGAAAGTATGTAACTCTCCCAGACTGCGAATGTAACTAAAGTCAAAACCTTCCATTTGTCATAAGATCAATGGATGCTGGAGTGCTGGTGCATGTTGTTGATGGAGTCGTCAGAGGAGGACAAAGCTCCTAGGGCGGAAAAACGTCCTCAATGGAGGTGCAGAAGGCGGAATCTTCTCATGCCCTCGTGTAGGGTAGAATAGACAACAGTACTTGTAGAACTTCATCTTGGTTGTGCGGAGTGAGGCTACGGTCCCCTGTAACACATGAGATGTACCTGGCAAAAAGGGATGAGGTCTGCTGCTCAATAAACTCGTAGAATGCCCTGAATTAGAAACCGTTACTTCAAGATATCGCTGAGTGAAGAGGGTCTTCTCATGGCAGAGTGTAGAGAAATTGCGATGCATCATCTGTTGAGGCATGAGGATCTACTTGTGGTATCATGCCAAATAAGTATCATGAGGTGGTATGAGTTAGGCTGGTCCCTGCACATGTCTGCAAAAGTCAGGTTTGACGTACTGGAAGCCAAGGCTGTTACTGATTGAACCTGTAATATTGATGTTTGGTCCTTCATAATCCCTAGTACATGGCCCAGGCCAGTTGCAACGGAAATCATCAGTGTCAGGAGGATATCATTAGGATCATCAGTTGGGACAAGTTATGGTATATTTGATCCATGTAACCTGTCCAAATGTCTGCTGAATGAAAGGGAACTTGGCTGTTTGTTAGCTCTGTCCCATTCTGAAGAAACAAGTTGAACCCCAAGGAGGCAAGGTAGGGGAAGTTCCAAAACTGACGAGTCCTGTGGTGGTGACTTGGGTGCTGGAGCTGTTTCCAAGCATTTCAATGTCCAGCGCTTTGTGGTCAAAAAGTAAGTTGAATTATCTCCCTTGTTCCCATAAAGATTAACACTGAGGAAATAAAGTCCGCATGCAGACTGGTGACATCTTTGGTCTGAGCTGTATGTTGTTTGCACTTTGCCCATAGTTAGGATCATCAGTTGGACGGGTTATGGTATATTTGATTCATGTAAACTGTTTGTATGTCTGCTGAATGAGAGGTAACTTGGCTGTTTGTTAGCTATTTCCATGCGTGTCAATGTCTATCATGTCGTGGCTAAAGGGTAAGTTGAATTGTCTCCCTTATTCCCATAAAGATTCCCACCAAGGAAAAAATCAGCATGCAGACTGGTGATGTCTCCGGTCTGAGCTGTATGTTGTTTGTGCTTTGCCCATAGTTCTAATGTGTAAGACAAAATAGAGCAAAACCAGAAACTGATACGTCTAACAAAGCAAGGAAGCATACAGGTAAAATCTAATGACAATACCACTTGTTTATAAACCTGTGCACCTACACATTATGTTTGAATACCATGTGGGCACATAGCTACACCAAATGATGGTTACCTGGAAAAAGTAATAGATGATTTCAATTACAATGCTTACCTGTGTGTTAGGTCAAGGATGGCCTGTCCAGGTAGAATCACTGAAGCATGGTGTTCCAAGCCTAACATTACCGTGGTAAAAGAACTCTCCCTTATACACAAGCTAGGACGGAATTATACATAAATAAGGAGTTCTTCAGAACATAAAGACATGCACACATATAAATAATGTAGCCCAAACTTAATTTATGAAGTCGCATAGGTTACACATATGAGCAACTAAGTGCTCAATAAATATGATTCGAAGTTTATGCATATAAACATGACTCATGCACAGGAAGTGACAGAATAAACTATGTATAAAGCGCTGACCTGTACTTGTCCAATCAGAATGGAAGAAATACAGAAATGTACCAGAGTGTCTACATTACACATAAAAAACCTTCGCGGAGAAGGGAACTGAGGTACAGTTATAGAGACGTACACAGTAGGTGCGACAAAATCCATTATGAGGCAATACTCTTAGGGAAAAGGCCCAGAGAATGCCCATACAATACATTAAAGTTGGCACCTGGATGCTATGAAAGCCATGGAAAGGAACTCGCCAATATGTACCCATTTGTAAAGGAATTACACATATATAGGAGTTATATCAGCAACAGAAACTTGCATGAATACATAAGTGTAGCACAAACTGACTGTAAAGTCGCTTGGGCTCCATGTGCAAGTAACTAAATGTCTGACGACAAAGCGTGGCAACTTGTAAAGGCAGAACTCTGCTGTGATAGAAAGAGAGAAAATAGCTTAATGAAGAACTCCTCCATCTTTTAGTGGTATATCTTCCACATAGCTTCTGGCTTTTGTGAGGTCTCTCATGACAAGAGCGTGCTTCTTGGCTTCTTGGCAGGAGCGGAAGTAATAACTCAGATATTCTAACACTGTGCTGCCAAGTCTTATAGTTAAGGGGAGATCACTCTGCCCAACCATCAAATAGGTCAGTAGACAACTTTTAGCTCCCTTTACGGGGCGCTTACCAGTTATTATGTACTTTTGAGAGAGTGATTTATGTAAGGTGAAGTTGTTTGCATTTAAAACATGCACAGTGGAGAGAATGTTGGCATACATCTATGCTACTTTGATGTAATGTAGCTGACATTTCTTTGAATATTGTACTTTTGGAAACTGTACATGATCTAAGTACGCTGCTAACTAAAATGACTGCTCCCTGTGCTCAAATGATCAGCCTGAATTAGTCTGAAGTACACTATCCTTAGCAGCTATTAAAATAGGGAAAATGAATTTTGTCAGACTACACAATACCAGCTTCTGAAAGTGCAATGTAATGAATTACCAAATATATAAAATGTAAAAAAAGTTATCAGCTCAGTTTTTTTACAATTTACCTCTGAAGTTCACTTAGTGAAAATGATCAAGTGGAGCTAGCACTTTTTTGAAAGGTGCACATCTGGAGTAAGGCCAAGCTGTAAACTCTATAAACCATATTACACCCATCAATCATACACCAATATAATGGGAATTAAAGGTTCTTTGAACAATACCTAATATATACAAGGTCTTTTTTAAATAGCCAGTATAACCAGTGAGGAAACCCCAGGAAATTCTTTTTTCTTTAAAATTCTAACCCTATGCAAAATACAAAACTGTAGAGTGCCATCTTAGCTAAAAGTAGTATCTGGGAGGGCTGGATTTGCGAGGTAGTGGTAGTTCTCCTATTATGATTGGGTAACATATTCAAAGAAGAAATTGGAGAAACACATCTTGATTTTCTTTGGGACTACCACAGGATACAATAACAACTGATAGGATCAATTAATGTTGTGGTACCTAGCAATAATAGCCGGTTGGCTCAACGAGTGTAGTGGTACCTTATAAAGAATATATCTGTTAGCATTATTCCTGTGTGAGCTAGATCTAAGCCAACTTACTCTATCAATGTAAAAATCCACTTCTGAGGCTGACTGAAATTCCCCCTCCAAACCACTTGTCCCTTTTGTCCATACCACATTCTTCATCTTGTGCTTGACAAAACATCAAAGAAAGTTTATATTAACATCATGACATTATGTCATGTCATATACCCCATACATTGCAATGCAAAATTAGGAGTTATGGGACCTGTTTCTGAAATCAAAAACATGTCCCCCATCCCAATTAACAGAAGAACAAATGTCATTCTGTGATATTAGCACCAGACAGTAGGAAAGGATGGATCTACATGCAGCTAAATAAAAGTAAAAAATGAAGTAACTTTGTGATTGTGATACATAAAGTCTGGTTTTAAGGATTGTATATCAGTCTTCCATTGATAAGATTTAAACTGTATATATTACTTTTCCTCTTATAAGATTTAAACTGTTTCAACAATTTATGAAGCATAAAGAAAACCAAAGTTTTGCAAAAACTGCAATAAAGTTTTATCGCTATATTACATGTACCATTTTCACTCAGGAACAACTAGACATCATTAGAAATCTTTTAGTGAAAACCCCATACAGATATGACCATTCATTTAGAGGCAGTAGCAGTGATAACAATATTTATAAAATGGCTGACAGATTGGAAATCCAATGGGGCAGTATTTTAATTTATGACAAACTAGACCTCTGGATCAATGTGTCTGTAAAGTTTGGTGGTAGTCCTCCAAGTAGTTTAGGAACAGCAGTGATAACGAACTTGTTCTAATGTATACCAGATATGCAGCCAGGATAGATAAAACTGTGTTTAAAAAATAGAATATTTCAAATATGGGCTAAAACCTGATAAAGTGGTATGCCACAAACAATGGTATGCAAGAAATACTACAACACAATGAATACTGGTATACCATGAATGCTTGTACACGATGAATAATGGTATGCCATCAATACTGGTACAAGATGAATATTAGTATACCATGATCACTACTAGTACATCAAGATAATTAGTGAATTGACAGTGTAACATAATGGCAGATCAGGGAGTATCCTGTCTGGAGTTGGATGCAAAAATATAATAAACATTACGGAGTCCCATTACATGTATTATTTTCCATTTAGATATGCCACAAATAATTAACAGTTAAACCCGTCTGAACTCCATGGAAAATGATGCATGTAAAGATCTTTGGATTTTAAAATTTAGCATAGCATAACACAGGATCTTAATACCAGTGTTTGATGCTCCCCAAATAGGTTGATGAAGCAAATATAATTTCTCTTTAATGTGCATTATACATACCTTGAAACACATCAGGTGAGTTCTCAGCTCATCTTCATTCTAAAAATAACAGATGCATTTAAAAACTTGTTTGCCTAATAATATATATAAACTGTAGCAACATCTTTTAATTGGTGATGTTGCAATGCAATTTTACATCAGACTTACTATTATTTAAAAATCTTCCCTTTCACATTTTTTAACCTCCAAAAATGTAAAACAAAACTTCCTTTTGATTATCTTGAAATTTCTATACAAAACACTCTGGGAAAGTATTATTCTTGTATAAATGGTAAACAATTCCACTCATCAACACATGGAGAGGTAGTATTCTCCTTAAATCTTTATTAATTTCCATTTGAATTATGTTGGACATTGAAGTTTGCACACATCACCTTCCCAAGTGTATCAACACATTCTTTAATACAACAGAAATGTGAGAAAACAATGAGTTCTACAAAAAAGCTTTGTATCTATCCATTTAAGATATGAAATACACCAAGCTAAATTCTTTAATATAATCATGAATGATCAATATTTACAAATCATTACATTACAGAACTAGAAGTGTGCTGAGATGACTATGATGTCCCAGCATTTGGAAAAATTCTTTAATCTGTGTTCAAGATGCAATGGGAAAGCTCTGAGTAACACTGTGACTATAAAACAATCTAAATTGATGGAGTGCAACTGTAAAACAATAAAATTTTGATGCAGTAACACAGAGACTGTAAAGCACAGTTTGAAGTAACACAGTGACTATAAAGAAATACATTTTTTTGGAGTAATACAGTGACAAAACAACAATAAAATTTTGATGAAGTAGCACTGTGACTACTGAGCCTTCAATTTTTTTTGTCAAGTAACACTGTGACTATCAAGCAATACAATTTTGATGGTGTAAAATAATGACTGTAAAACAATCAAATTTTGATGGAGTAACATAGTGACTATAAAGCAATCACATTTTGATGAAGTAGCAAAGTGGTTATAAAGTAATCACATTTTGATGGAGTAACAAAGTGACTATAAAGCAATCACATTTTGATGAGGAAAAACTGAAACCTGAAGTCTTTTGAACATTAAGCCCTATATCAAATTATATGTTATCTGTGAGGTCCTTTCTAAAGTTATCAAACGAAAATGAAACTGAGTCAAGGGAAAATTTATCAGTAAACTGGGGCCATAACTATGTAAAGTTTTGACAAAAAAATTGTGAGAATTTACCAAGGCACAAGTCTTTTTTGACATTAAACCCCAAATATGATGTAGTTTAAATCTACCGAGTCCTTCACATTAAACCCCATATACTGTGTGGTTTAAATCTACTTTGTCCTTGACATTAAACCCCATATATTGTGTGGTTTAAATCTACTTTGTCCTTGACATTAAATCCCATATATTGTGTAGTTTAAATCTACTTTGTCCTTGACATTAAACCCCATATACTGTGTAGTTTAAATCTACCGAGTCCTTGACATTAAACCCCATATATTGTGTGGTTTAAATCTACTTTGTCCTTGACATTAAACCCCATATACTGTGTAGTTTAAATCTACAGAGTCCTTGACAGTAAACCCCATATACTGTGTAATTTAAATCTACCAAGTCCTTGAGATTAAATCCCATATACTGTGTAATTTAAATCTACCAAGTCCTTGAGATTAAATCCCATATACTGTGTAGTTTAAATCTACCAAGTCCTTGAGATTAAATCCCATATATTGTGTAGTTTAAATCTACCAAGTCCTTGAGATTAAATCCCATATACTGTGTGGTTTAAATCTACTTTGTCCTTGACATTAAATCCCATATATTGTGTAGTTTAAATCTACCGAGTCCTTGACATTAAACCCCATATACTATGTGGTTTAAATCTACGGAGTCCTTGACACTAAACCCAATATACTGTGTAGTTTAAATCTACAGAGTCCTTGACATTAAATTCCATATATGATGTAGTTTAAATCTATGGAGTCCTTGACATTAAACCCCATATACTGTGTAGTTTAAATCTAATGAGTCCTTGGCATTAAACCTCATATACTGTGTAGTTTAAATCTACTGAGTCCTTGACATTAAACCCCATATACTGTGTGGTTTAAATCTACTTTGTCCTTGACATTAAATCCCATATATTGTGTAGTTTAAATCTACCGAGTCCTTGACATTAAACCCCATATACTATGTGGTTTAAATCTACGGAGTCCTTGACACTAAACCCAATATACTGTGTAGTTTAAATCTACAGAGTCCTTGACATTAAATTCCATATATGATGTAGTTTAAATCTATGGAGTCCTTGACATTAAACCCCATATACTGTGTAGTTTAAATCTAATGAGTCCTTGGCATTAAACCTCATATACTGTGTAGTTTAAATCTACTGAGTCCTTGACATTAAACCCCATATACTGTGTAGTTTAAATCTACTGAGTCCTTGACATTAAACCCCATATACTGTGTAGTTTAAATCTATGGAGTCCTTGACATTAAACCCCATATACTGTGTAGTTTAAATCTACTGAGTCCTTGACATTAAACCCCATATACTGTGTAGTTTAAATCTACTGAGTCCTTGACATTAAACCCCATATACTGTGTAGTTTAAATCTATTGAGTACTTGACAGTAAACCCCATACATATTGTAGATTCAATCTACCAAATCTGTATTTACATTAAACCCTATACATAAGGAAGATTCAATCGATCAAGTCCTTCAGATGTTACTGAGCAGAAAGGAAATATGTAACAGATAGGAGGGATGTGTGGTGGAAGACAAAACTACCCAGGGTACTATTCTACAAAGTAATTAATATTATCCAGTCCTTGCCTATTTAGGTCTACACTTGTCCATTTTTGAATATCAAACAGCTTTTTAGCATTACATATAGAAATTTATGATAACAAATTAGAGTGAATTTATAGAAATAAAGGATGTAAAACTTGTGAAGATTTCTATAAACCAACACAAGTAAAGGAATAATGCTCTTAAATTTTGACTTCATTCCAAATTATAATGGACAAGTATATTTTGTTAATCTTAAGTTCTATACCATAATCAAAAGATGATGCAAAAGTAACTTACAATATCCATGAAGGTTGCGAGTTTACTAATGGGTAGGGTTGTGTATAACTTCAGGTAGCTGAAAAAGAAGTTCATCAATGTAAATGCAAAGTTCCATAAGCCTCTAAACAAAGAAGTTCATAAATTAAATGCAAAGTTCCATAAGCCTCTAAACAAAGAAGTTCATAAATTAAATGCAAAATTGAAAAAAGCTGCTCAACAAACTTTCACCTATCCATGATTGCTTGCAACCAATGTCAAATTCTACACAGTAAAACTCACTACAAATTTTATCTGTATGACAAAGGTCTGGAAAACAGAAAATACTGTCTCATTTGAATTAAAAGTATCATTCGTCTTCACCAAACTAGTTCCTAGAAATGACTTTGACAGAATAATGCATACCAGTAACACATATCTTAAAAATCATGACTATTATTGGACATAACTTTTTCATACTGTATGTTTTCAGACAGTTTTGTAGAAAAAAAAATTTACATCAAGATTTTTTTTTCACATTTAAAAAGGTTCATCATATTTGCTTCCTTAAATCATAGGGCAGAGATTCACTTATTTCAGTTTGGAATAAAATCCTATTGGGTTATAATTTTTTAAAACCACAACGTGTCAGAATAAAGTTATAATGATGGAATATCAAAGTCCATGTCATAATAATCGAGTTTCCGACTTAACATACTTTGGAAGTAGCTGAATTTATTTACTCACTAATATTATCAAGGGCAACACATTCCTGTTTTAGTGAATTCGACAAAATATTATGCTTGCAAAGACATGTAATACATTTGGTGTAATTACAATGAATGTATGTAACTTTGATATTGACAATCAGGTAGATTTTTTGAGTAATTACAATGGATGTATGTAACTTTGATATTGACAATCATGTAGATTTTTTGAGTAATTACACTGGATGTATGTAACTTTGATACAAATGTTCATGTAGATAAGTTTGAATAATTACATTGGATGTACATGACTTTAACACTGACAATCATGTAGATTTTTTTTAGTCCTTCTCAATGTCAGGTTCTTAAGTTTCATACTTGATCACTACCCAAAATTAAAAATATAGTTATTATTTTTACTCATTGCTTTCTTACTCTTACCAAACGTACTTATTTTTTTATACAAAAAATAATATTAAGTATGACAAGGCCTTCAAGAAGATATCACCATACGCTGGCCAAAGCAGTTATTAAAAACAGCTTTTAAAAGACAAAGTATGAAAGGTATAAAGTCTTGATAACTTAATAACAGCATGCATCTTCATGAATTAGGTACATGCATGTGAAATGTACTGAAGCCATGAGGTATATGACCCAAAAGCAAAATGTCTCCATCCCACATAATAGCGTATGTGGTGATGAACACAATTATGATCATGGGTGAAAGGAATATGAACAACAACTGCTGAAGGCAGTAGGATATGTGAATAAATTAATGTTTCTCTATTTCACCAAATGGTATTTACAGGGATTAACATGAAGGATGAAAAGTATAAAATGGTACAGAGGAGGAAAGGATGAAATATACAATGGCATGAAGGAGGAAAAGAGGAAGTATACAATGGAAGGAAGAAGGAAGTGTAAAATGGCAAACTCGCATAAAACAGGAAATACAAAAAAGCAAGGAGAAAAAGCAGAAGTATACAATGGCAGGAAGGAAGAAAAGAGAAAGTATAAAATGGGTTGAAGAAGCAAAGGAAAAAATATAAAATGGCATTAAGGAGGAAAGGGGGAAGTATAAAATGGCCTACCTTCTAATGGTAGGTATGTGTATTTGCTGAGACACCTCCTCAAGGAACACTTTCAGCTGCAGCTGGAATGGCTCCTGTGACAGAAAATGCAAACACAACTGCTCAGCAAAATCAAGCTGGATTTATCAGGCAGTGAGATGTTAAAATAAACTGGCAAATCATATTTTTTCTCAAATTTCCTTCAAAACTGCAGGACAAAATGTAGTTGTTGTTAAAGTTATAGGGTTTAATGCGATTTTTCAGCACAAGAGAGGCTATACATGGCGGCCAGTATAAATGGTGGAGGAAGAACCAGGGAGAACCCCAGAAAGAACCACTGACCCACAAGAACCTACTGGCAAGCTTTCTCATGTACCCACATTGGCCGAGCCTGAGACTCGAACCCACACTGAGAAGAGATGGCAGAGATCCATAACAGTGAGCACTTCAGACCACTCGGGGCCCCCTAAAAAGTAGTTGATTCCATGATAATTATTATCACTCTTTAAATAGGAGTAGAAATAAACATCTGCTGCTTAAATAAAACATGAAAGATAATGCCATGGAATAAGAGATGTTACATTTTGGAACTTATACTACACACAAGTTTAGATCTCTTACAATGTATATGCATGCATGGTAATCGATTTTTAAAAGAATGAATCAACTTATAATTTTTTATGCCAGTCTGATAATAAAAATTAATGTTGAGATGCCTGTATCACAATGTCTTGCTTTTCAGAAAATTCTGTTTCTAACTTTGCAAATTCAACCTCATAAACCAAACTGCTCACTCATGTTATTTGGCAAAAGTAATTTTTTAAAGAATGGACAAGAAGCATTACAAATGAAACACAAGTCAATGCCACAATCTGTTTGTAAATCAGCTAACCTTGTGAAAATCTGTGATGCTCATAGTAGTATCATAGTTTGGTGGAACTGGAGACAAAAACTTGGGGCAGGCAAAACCAAAGTTGGCTTCAAATTCAGCCTTATCTCTGAAATGAAAAGAATTTATTATAAAAATAAAATTAAAGAAAATAAAAATGAACAAGGCCAATATACATTACACTCAACAATTATTTACCATCTGTGGTGTTGAAAACGAGTTTAAAATATTGACTCCGCTGAAGATATGCCAGAATTAAAATATCTCTACAACTAAAAAATGGTGGTGGTGGTGATTCCCCCTCCACTTCTGACACAGAGAATTTCCAAAAATTAAAGGTAATTTAGCAAAATACAAGATCAAAAATGCACAGGTTTGCATGTGTGATGCAGAATTTTGAGAACATTTAATTCAGTGATGCAAAATCTGAGAAAGGATTCTTTCATTCTAGAAAAGAACTGAATTGAACTTGTTATGTTAAGGAAGACAACTTAAATCATGCAGAGATCACAATAACAGGTGAACTGGTCAAAAATTCACCCTTGTGCATGAAATTTCACCTTAACATGTCCGGAAAGCAAAGCTGCCATCATCTTCCCAAAAAATGATGCCTACCATCTCCTTTCCATTTTGCCACTGATATTCTGCCTAAAATTGTGAATCTCACATGGGTTGATAGTATTACAACTTATGTTTACATGCCTAAAACAATAGAAGCATGCTTTAATAATAGCTTTTGTGGTAATTTAGTATTGACGGGTGCCATCAAATATGTGCTAACAATAACCTTTCATTTTTACTGATTTCAATATGGCATTTAATGTAATTTAATGTAGACATTCAGATTTTTAGATCAAAGTTGTTTTTTCTGTCTGCATCTGAAATATTAGGCCATCAAAATACATCTACTAAAATGATAAAACCTGACTTGAGAAACCACTTCCTCTGCAAACAAAAAATGGTCTCTCAAGACAGGTGATCTCTCATCTGCAGGTCTGCATAGAAGGATCAGTTTTCAAAGTAAAAATTCAACCCGATTTGAGAAGAAAAAATACCAACTATTACAGTACATATAATCTATTCTTTATTCATAGTCCACACACTGCAAAGTTAGCTGTGATAAAATTTACTGAATTTTTGAGACAAAAGATAAAACCTAATTCACCCACAACATAACTTAATCAACTTGATTTACAAAAGGTTGTAACAGATGTGCTAGGGCAAACAGATGACTAGACCTCTGACCATGTCATGCTCAAGCATTTAAAGTGGGATTTAGAGTAACACTGACATTGTTAGTGGGATTTAATTACAGTAAGATAAGTTGTTAATGGGATTTAATTACAGTAAGACAAGTTGTTAATGGGATTTAATTACAGTACTATTCATATTGTTTGTGGTATTACAGTAACACTGATATTATTAGTGGGATTTAATTACCATAACACTGACTTTGTTAGTGGGATTTAATTACAGTAACACTGACTTTGTTAGTGGGATTTAATTACAGTAACACTGACTTTGTTAGTGGGATTTAATTACAGTAACACTTACTTTGTTAGTGGGATTTAATTACAGTAACACTGACTTTGTTAGTGGGATTTCATTACAGTAACAGATAAAGCAATGAACAATGTGAACATCTAAAATAACAACACAACTCATCTGAAAAATGCAAATAACTTTCTTGGCGAGAAACACAAAGACCTAATTCAACTTAGGCATCACACATTATAACTTCACAAATAATTTACTACTGTAGGTATACAGTAGCCAATGCTCTGCAGTGAAAAGTAGGGTGAGAATATCTAACAGTATGACATCAGCACTGGATGGATTTTCACAACTGAGGAACAAACAACGTGAACCTCTGAACTGAACTTTAAAATCAAAATGGTTAATCCTAATAAGGTATTTTGATGACAACATTATATTATGGTGGTTTATTTCATGTATGTTGATGACAACACTGTAATAGTGGTTTATTTCATGTATGTTGATGACAACACTATAATAGTGGTTTAATTTATGTATGGTGATGACAATATTATAATGGTGGTTTATTTCATGTATGGTGATGACAACACTATAATGGTGATTTCATGCATGTTGATGACAACACTATAATGGTGGTTTATTTCATGTATGTTGATGACAACACTATAATGGTGGTTTATTTAATGTATTTTAATCTAATTTACAGTCTGCAGCATCAAATTCTACTTTGCTGATACAGGGAAAATGGTAAACAGTCTCATCTTTTCCCCTCATTTTTGGAGCAACTCACCTAAAATCAACCTGCAGACTCTCACTGAGCAAATGTTACAAAGAATTAAATTAAGGACAGGTGTTTTCATCTGGTTTTGTGACATGACTGTTTACAGCAGAAATGAAACACATAATCTATAAAAGAATCATGGCCATTGGTCATGTTCAGAAGGTGGTTGCTCATGGCAGTGCATTTATATAATAAAGTAAAAAATTTGTCCATGAAAATTTTAGTCATGAGTGAAAGGTGGTTGCTCATAGCAAAGGTTGCTAAAATCAGATTTTACTACAGTAGTGTGTGGATTGTGTGTGTGTGTGTGTGTGTGTGTGTGTGTGTGTGTGTGTGTGTGTGTGTGCCTAATTTGAATTTTCAACATAGCTTTAACAATTCTGCAGTCATTTGGCTACAATGTCTGTAGTGTGGCAGTTTAAAGTGATGTCTAGCACTGGGGCATCATGCTGCAGACATGTAGCATCATGTCCCACCCAGTCACATTATCCAGACACCAGGCCAAACAGTCCTAACACTAACCTCTTAATGCTGTGTGCCGAGCAAGGTAGCTGTTAATATCATTTTTATAAGTCTTGGGTATGAGTCGGCCAGGGCTCAAACCCAGGACCACCTGGATCCTAAGCAGATGCTCTAACCACTAGTCCAACGGAGCAGTCTTACTACAGTAGCATGCTAAAATCTCATGAATCAAATGATGTCTGACTGTAGTATGGATGAAAAGACATTTGAAAGCAGTCAACAAAAATACTGTTGCTCTTTGCTCAGCAGACCCTGCTATAATATAAGATATAGGGTCAAACCTCATTCATTTTAGCCAATACTTTGGTAATACCTACGGATACTTATAGATTCCAAAATAATTATTTAGCCCTATTCATGAATTTGTACACATAAGGTTTTATCAACATAAAAGTGGATGGCAAACATGGCTGAAATCCAACGATACTTGGCATGCCATAGAATCTAAAGTTATGAGAATTGGGTCATCAGGGATGACAATTCCTGCCACTGTTGACACAGAATATGTAGGAAATCTAACTTACTAAACGTCTTATCAATATAAAGCTGAAATCCAAGGATTCTAGGTAAACTTGGCAAAGTCATACTGCAGAAACTTAAGATTGGGAGATGGGCAACTAGGGGCCTTAACTCCTCTAAACACTTACAAAGAAAGCTAAAACTTGCATATTGGACACTAAACTCTTACAAAGAAAGCTAAAACTTGCATATTGGACACTAAACACTTACAAAGAAAGCTAAAACTTGCATATTGGACACTAAACCCTTACAAAGAAAGCTAAAACTTGCATACTGGACACTAAACGCTTACAAAGAAAGCTAAAACTGGCATAAACACTTACAAAGAAAGCTAAAACTTGCATATTGGACACTAAACCCTTACAAAGAAAGCTAAAACTTGCATACTGGACACTAAACGCTTACAAAGAAAGCTAAAACTGGCATATTGGACACTAAACACTTACAAAGAAAGCTAAAACTTGCATATTGGACTCTAAATACTCACAAAGAAAGCTAAAACTTGGATATGGTCCAAGGCCTAATCACTAAAAAGTAAACCATTAACTGACCAAAGGATGAACAATATGATTGCCAAATTCATTTAGTGGCACCCTAACTTCAAGAGTAACTAGTCTTACCCTTTCTGCATGCGGAGCATTTTGTCAGCAAATTTCTCTCTAAGCTGGGAGTGAACACTCTCATCAATGCGAATAGGATGCAGGACAAGACAAATAGCCAGCAGAGTGTACATCTTGTCATTCATCTTTGTTATCTACAACAGTCAAATGTATATACTGATTAACTTGGGCCTAACAGTAAATGTCATTTTTATAAAATGGAAAATTAATGCAAAATAATAATGTTTAATGCATTACATGATGAGAAACTAAAAATTTTCAGACTTGGTTCTTTTTTCATACGGTGAATATTTTCATGTGTTGCACATCATAAATTAAAATGATGCACAGTTGAATGACTCTAAAAAAATGATTACTACTCTTACCATATTTACTTGTTTATAAGACGAGTCCCATTTGCAAACTGCACAGACTCAGATCTGCCATTGCATAATGTGCGGGTAAATCTGGGTTTGTGTCGTTTATTAGGAGTAATCAGCAGAACAAACAGCATAGACCCTGATTTGCAGGTGCAATATGCTAAGGCAGATCAGGATCTTTATTGTTTGCAATTTGACTTGACATATGAGTGAGTATATACAGTATGTTTTATAGATCATACCATTTTATGTGAACATATATGGGTGCTGTTTATGGTTTAAACAAAATTTTTTCCTAACACAGAGAAAACTGAAGGTGAATATTTAGCAGTCCATAATCAATAGAGACAATCAAAATCTATGAATAAATTTTACTTGGAATTTCAATCTAAATGGAAATTTCATAAAGAGTATCACAAATCACAACCAAGAACCTAATTTTGCTTCTGTTGTTAATCCCCTACTTAAAGAACATGCATTCTTACAAATAATAATTTATAAACATTAAAATTTTGAAACTTTCAATTTATTTTATTCACAAACTTGCATTCATGAACACATGTCAACTTCTGACTCAGCAAATTTTAGTGATTTAGAGCAAGGATGCCTGGACCACAAGTCAGTTGATAATTATGTGAACTAGATGACAAGGTATTCATTAAGGTAAAATCTACATCTTTCCCAATATAATTCAACACATGGTCTGTATTTAGTATTTAATTTAAACTTTAATGCAATGAACGCTTCATGAGCCTTTCCTTCTCTGCCACAACATATGGCAAACTTACAACAAGTAAATGAACTAATGTGATATTAATTTTAAAGAATTTCTAATCATATGCCAAGAGCCCAAAACACTCAATATTGATGCAAATTCCTTGTGCAGTGAATAGTATATACTAATGCTGAATTTTTTGTGTATTCTTGATGTTTTGTTGTGACTCAAGTGCTGCACCAATGTTATGGATTTTTTACTGATCAAACTTGTCCAGTAGGAAAATAGTATTTGTAAGTTGGTGGTTTATTTTGGCATACTGAGCATATTACTGACTTAAATCATCCCAAGAAAATGGGAACTAAGTGCCTTTTGCAAGGACACTATGGCAGCCAACCCACTGGTCTGGGCAGGTACTGAACATGTGACCCATATAATTTGGATGCTTTACTAACTGGGTTACTTTGGTACCATATCAGTAGGAAATTAACTGTTACAATTATATCTGATATTTACTGTAAGTATTAATTTTGTGACAATCAACACTTGTTTTTTATTGTGAAAAAAATATACATTGTTGTCAGTTTCCACAAAAGAAACATTGTTTGCTTTGCCTCTAAGTTTGTGGCTGTTACAACAGTGAAATCAACAAAAAATGGGAACCCCATGAAAAATAGTGACTTTGCAGTATTAAATCTATTTCAGTCTGGAAACTATATTGACTGACTTAATTGTCTGTTTCCCTGTACCTGATCATACATCTGGGCCTTGGTCTGAAACATCTGTTTGGTCCTCTGTATGTAGAGCAGGATGTTGGAAAAGGTCCTAATGGCATCCTGATAACGGCGCATCATCATGTATGCAAACCCCACATAGTAGAAAGTGGTGATCTGACAGGCTGGTACTCTGGAGTACATGTTCTGCAAGTAATGAAAAATCTCATTCTCATTTACAGAAGCATTGAGCTTTATAAGTAAACTTTCTTCCACGTTTTGTACTGAAATTAAATTATTTACTGAATAACAAAAAACATCTTTTTGTTGTAAGACAATTTACGTTCATCATTTTTATATTCTGCTGTGTGTGTGTGTTGGGGAGGGGCAAGTATAAAAGAGGTCAACTGAATAAAATTTTACATCAGAAACTAAATGGCCTTAAAATCTAACAAATTTAACAACTTAGTGCATCAAGAAACAATGAAAAACATAATTTGTCAGAATGTTGCAATTCATAAAAAATCAGCTTAAAAAATACATCTAGAGAATGGAGCAATTTAAAGGGAATTTTGTGTAACATACTTTTCCAATATGCAATTTACACTTCATTTTGTACTTCTTTTATAAGCTGACCATAAACAAACACACTGGATGTTAATCTTGTGCAATATTTCAAGACAAACTGACCATAACTCCAGGTCTACTAATACAGTGAACGCCAAGCTTGTGTAATACAGACAAGTAAGCCATAAATCCAGGTCTACTAATACAGTGAACACCTAGCTTGTGTAATACAGACAAGTAAGCCATAAATCCAGGTCTACTAATACAGTGAATGCCTAGCTTGTGTAATACAGACAAGTAAGCCATAAATCCAGGTCTACTAATACAGTGAACACCTAGCTTGTGTAATACAGACAAGTAAGCCATAAATCCAGGTCTACTAATACAGTGAACGCCTAGCTTGTGTAATACAGACAAGTAAGCCATAAATCCAGGTATACTAATACAGTGAACGCCTAGCTTGTGTAATACTTACAGACAAGTAAGCCATAAATCCAGGTCTACTAATACAGTGAATGCCTAGCTTGTGTAATACTTACAGACAAGTAAGCCATAAATCCAGGTCTACTAATACAGTGAACGCCTAGCTTGTGTAATACTTACAGACAAGTAAGCCATAAATCCAGGTCCAGCAATAATTTGAATGCCTAGCTTGTGTAACTTTTTTGATAAGCTGACTATAAATCCTGGAGTAATCAGCAGAACAAATAAAATGGGCCATGATCTACCTGCATAGTATGTGATGGCAGATCAGGGTCTATGCTGCTGGCAGTTTTATTCAAGGTATAGGCAAGTATACATGGTAATACTCTGGTTGCTACAACTTTTCTTGGTTTTGCAAACATTTACATTTTTTTCAGTAATAAAATTCATGGATAGTTGGTTGGATGGTTGATTTTGTTTATTTAATGGCACTTTATATTGGCTATATCATGTCAAAGAAATGAGAACCAAGGGCACAATGAGACAGCTGGTATCTAGCCATGACCCCTAGATTACAAGTCCAATGCTCTGTCAACTCAGCCACCAGAGTTAGAAAATTCCTGCACAGACATCAGACAAAATGACACCCATACCAATCATTCAAAACATGAACTTTAAATTCCTGGGTAGACATTGGAAAATAACATCTATAACAATCATTCAAAAATAGGGACTCTAATTTCCTGATTTGATTCGATTAAGAAATTGACAAAAATTAGAAGTCATGAATAAAAGAGGATCCAAGCAACTGCATCCTACTATTTACTGTAACTACAAACAGCAATGGTATTTGTTTTCTTTGCCATACCTTTTTGTTGAAGTCAATGTTCTCAAGGACTTTGAGGGCCTGGTAGTAGTCTCCTAGCAGTGAATGTAGGCGAAGAAGACCAATCAGACTGAAGTAACCCAGCATCTTGTAGAGTGACAGTTGGCCAAATTCCCCAGCCACGCTATCTGGGTCACCTGAAATGACCATATCAAATTCACAATATAAATGAGTTACCATGCCATACATATGCAGAAGTTCTGCCATAAAACTTCTTCTGACCTTTGACCCTGGGTATGGGTAAAAAAACATCGAAGCATAAATTCATGAAACAGATCCCTAGCAAATCTCTAACAGGTTAGAGAATATTTAAAACAAAAGCAGATTTAGGTGTGAAGCACAAAATGCATGTGAATTTCTAAGAATTACTGGACAGTTATAATATATCATAGTATCATTAGTTTTCAGTAAATTGGTGATTAAAGTATACAAACAACATTTAATTTAAACAAATTAAAAATTTACAAAAATGTAATTTACATACATTTCTCATTATTTCCTCCTTGTGACATATTTAATTATGCAACATTAGAGCTGTTTATTTTGCCTTACCTCCATTGGTATACACCTCCAGCTGCCTGTTTATACTAGACTTCTCCACAAGAGAGTGCAGCACATTTAGCACACTGTGTACATTCCAGATCTGGAATAAATATTCAACTGTACATACAGAATCTGGGAAGAAAGATGAAATAGGCATCAAAGTGTGTGTGTGTGTGTGTGTGTGTGTGTGTGTGCATTTCTGAGTCTAGGTCACAAGCATAGGTTATACTGGATGCCAAAAATTCTACATTGGATGGTGAAAATCAATACTGGAAGGAAAGTTAATTTTGTAGTTAGGTGGTGGTGTTAGGTATTGAGAGCACAGGAGGAAAGTCACGAGTAAAGCCCCTCAAAAACTAATTGGATTGCCTATTCATTTAACAAAAATAGTCTGATCCAATACAGTTGGATGTATGCATGGTTGTTGGCTGAATGGTCATCTCATCTGCTGCTGGATGGTCATCTCAGCTGCCAACTGCATGGTATGAACAACTGTTGGCTGGATGGTCATATCAGTTGCTTAAAACGTTGCACACCATCTGGAACTTCACACATATCACCTTGCGCATGATGTTTTTCCACTATACAGTGGACCAAATGCATTCTGACAATAGTGCACAAGCTGAGGTTGATGAAGACTACAAGATATGTCTCCAACAGTTTTAAATTCTTAAATATATGCCAGTGAACATGAATGAATAACCAATAGCTCACTGTCAGAATGAGGAATTGCAAAACAAATTCATATACATGTTGAGCAAAAATCACGTATTACAACCTGCAGCAAATACATTAATACAACCTATTACACCAACTTCCTGGATGGATGGGTTGAAATCATGAATATATTCTAGAATTCTGAGAGGTCTTGTGGCAAGCATGCACCTCAAGGACACACAGTACTAATTGTAAGGAAAAATGGGAACCAGCCTGGAAATGGGTGAACATTAACATAGAGTATATATGGGTTTGGCTGGCCAGGATAGGTTAATAATGTAAGTTATGTTTTAGGATAAAGAATCTCTTGAGAGCTTATCCTTGCTGCAAGTGAAAAAAAAAATAAATAAGGAGACATTGTTTTACTGATTTAATTTCAGTCCTTTAACAGTCTTGAGTTTGGAACACTCATTACTAAAATCAGCACCTGACTCTTTGGTGCAGAATTGAAAGCACATGTTTCAAACACATGCAGGTCCAGAAAATGCTGCGGCTCATATCCTTTCCTCTACATAGAAGCTGACATCCTGGTTTCATCTGTACTGATAAATATAGGTTTGATCATAAGCACTCAGCAATTTTAAGTTATTGAATTTTTAATATCATGGTGTTTGCATAGGTTTACTATGGGAAGTGAATTAGTACCATGAGTCCTGAAGGCCACTACTTAGCAGCAGTAAGGGGATGTAATGGGTAAGAGTTTCTTCCCTTTCTAAACATGGACTATAGACAGGTGAGGTGGATTAGGGTGGAAATGGAGTTTATTTTCCAAAATCAACGCATCAGGAAATGTTTTTGAATGAGAAAAACTAAAGTGAATCCTACTGATTGCAAATTGTTCTGAACATTTCTGGATTATCCTGAATCTTGTCAATACTGAACTTTGTAATTAAAATTTATGGTTAAAACTACACACTGACCAAAGTTTGAACAATTCATGCTGATTTCTATTTTTTTTATGTTCTGTTTATCACAAATAAATATTGACTCAAGTGGTTCAATAATTTAAAAGAGTAAGAGAAAAAAAAAAAGCATAAAATTCTGGGAATTCTAATTTAACTACCTTTGGATGGGCTCTAAGATGTTCAATCTCTGTCGGGGGCTTCTTATTGAGCTTGCATCTGTAGATACTGAAGGACTGGAACTGGAAAAGACACAACATTCAATGTAAGAATATATCCATCTGACAAAAATCTGATATTTTACAATTTATCTAATATTGAAAATTTGACCTTTCTTAATATATTGCAGTTTATTTCATGCACATATTCCTAATCATAAATTTCGATTTTTAGTTCTTGCAAGCAATGATGTAATGGTTTTAGATTTCTTTATACAATATTTTCTACAATGATGAATTGCCTGATGGGATATTTTCTACAATGATGAATTGCCTGATGGGACATTTTCTACAATGATGAATAGCCTGATGGGACATTTTCTACAATGATGAATTGCCTGATGGGACATTTTCTACAATGATGAACTGCCTGATGGGACATTTTCTACAATGATGAATTGGCTGAAGGGATATCTTGTGTTGGGGATCATTTCTTACCTTACATCATTGTATTCTAGCATTCTTATGTTTAATGAATTAATTAAAATCAAATATGTTGCAAAAATGCATCTGATGTGCACATATGCATTATGCATAATTGAACAACTGTCTCTGAAATAAATATAAAGTTTTACAAATTTTGTTGTCCACCTTAATCAGCATTATCTGTATAGGATCTAACAGCACATCAACACAACTATGCTTATAATGTACAGAGAAAATGTAGATATTATTTATGCATATAAAAAAGTAAATGGCCTTTTCAGCAGAACATCATAATGCAACACATCCAGAGTACAATGGTTGTCTCCATTAGTTGCCTCTTTCAACAGGCTGATGAATCCATTAGACCTATTTCTACAGCTCCAAGCATGAATGGTGTCTCTTAGAAATGTATTTTACACTCATCCAAATTTTATTATTATTTCCAAAAGTTATAAATCAAAACATCAACAGAAGAAGCAAGATTATTAGTTTGGATGGTGCAATGAGTTCTAAGTTGGAGAAGTGAATGTCTTAAAACTATACCGACTATCAATGTCAACATCTAACCCAATAATAGGAAAGTGTTGCAATGCCTAAAAACCTACCTAAATGCAAGTTCACAAAGATATTGTGGATGGATGGATAGATGGACAGAGGTACAGACTAGCACATAAAAAAACCTATTATTGGAGATTCTGCTGTGGTTGGACAATTAATGGTACCTTCTGCCAGTAAAGACAGTAAAAATCAGTACATGGCCAAATTTTACAAGTACAAATGCTAATCAACTAATCTCATTAAATGGCTCATTATTTTATCTAATTTCATGAACCTCTCATCTGTACACTGGCCACACTAGTAACATTTCATGCCACCATTCAGTACTGATGTCAAAGGGAACAATTTTTAGCCCATGTGAATAGTTAACTTTTACATTATTCAATGCACCAAGGTATATAACCAAACTCCTGTGCTTGTAGGGGTATAAATTTGATGTTTTCATGTCCAGAAAGTGTAATCCAAATCTTTTTTCACATGAATGTTCGATTCATAAGAAATTAATGAAAAAATTAAGATAATTTCTGCCTGGTAGTAAAATAATGAAATTATATTAATTAATTAATAAAACTGATTCATTTCATAACAAATTGTTCTGGTCATTGATTGCTGAAAAAATGTTAAAGCTGAATGACTGACATTAAAAATATGTGAATAAAACAAAATTATACTGTGTGATATCACAGTATTGCATAACATGTCACGTCACAATAGAGTATTGCATAACATATGACATCATGTGATAAACTGAATTACAGCGCAAGACCATTGTACACAAAAGTTTATTACTTTCTTGTACATATAAATAATTATTACCTGGTAGATGAATTCATCAATTATGTCCCATAGCCACTGATTTGGTAGCTCTAGAGGGGCTGGACGATCTGCATCTATGCAAGAAAAACAGTATCCAGTTTATAACTATGATGAGGTCTGATAAATTTCAAAACTGGATGGTAGCAGGCTACCAGGAAAAGAATGTGGAA
The DNA here is from genome assembly GCA_016617855.1 of Megalonaias nervosa. Taxonomy (NCBI): domain Eukaryota; kingdom Metazoa; phylum Mollusca; class Bivalvia; order Unionida; family Unionidae; genus Megalonaias; species Megalonaias nervosa. The sequence goes on from JAECUM010000712.1 coordinate 94,079, forward strand.
ACCCAGCTGAAATTTAGTTGCCCGATAGAGGCACCTGACTGTCAGACTGTTAACATCAGGCCATACCTTTAACTTCTTATATGCCATTAACAAGTACTATCCTTTATATTTTTGCAGGTACATTATGAAGATGTACAGAACAACTTATGATATTATACACAGTAACTCACTGGGCAACTGGATTTGAGATATGTTGTAGCCCTGATGCAGTATTCTGTAAGTTCCTGAACTCCAGACAAAAGATTTGAAAGACCCTATGACATCTACGTAACTTTTGCATTGTGATAGGCATCATAAAATATTACAGACAAATATGTCCCATGATGGGCATCATCAAATATTACAGATAGATATGTCCCATGATGGGCATCATAAAACCTTACAGACATATGTCACATGATGGGCATCATAAAACCTTACAGACATATATGTTACATGATGGGTATCATAGAATATTACAGACAGATATGTCCCAGGAATAAAGGTAAAGAGTTCAGCCAACTTTCACATCATTTGAATTTCACTACATGACAATAAGATGCCATCTGTTGCATTGCAGTTTCGACACACTTACCATATATATTGGTTTATAAGTTGACTTGTTTGCAGTACACAAAAATATTATGAATTCAAATAATTTAATTTCTCATTCAGAAATGCATTTATATGTACTGTGTTTATCCATTTCATGATTGTATTCAATACACATTACTTGTATCTATAGTTATATGGATTTTAAAATATTTGTGGTAAATTAAATACTACCCACCACAAAGTGAAGTGTCCATCAAACTTGTTTACCATGGGTATTAACTAGCATGTATTTCATGCAAGTTCTAACAATCTGTATTTGTATTAATATTTGTGTTTTGCTGTGCTTGATACAATAACAGTTTTGATTTAAGTTGAATTTTTCTTTTCCATAACTTAGATTTTTAATTGTACCAGGGCATGTGATCAAATAAGCCCCTGGCTTGTAAAGCAGCACTCACTTGTTTTCAAGCTGACAATCCTTTTGATGGAGTGGCAAATTTAGGAATTGTTTAATTGCTAATTAATTAAAAATTGTTAAATTTAGTAAATGTGATTGTTCAGTGTTAGAGTTTTACATCTTCCTGTGAATGTTTGATCTTAATCCCTTCTAGCTTGTAAAGGCAGCACCCTCTTTATTTTCCCACATGACAACCCTTTGATCTAACCTCCGGTTTGATTCTTGCTCAGTGCCTAGTAACAAAAGCTGGTTATACGAACTCCCTTTGATCTCTCCACATAGGTGACACATGTTCAGTTACAACCTTTAATGGATTTCAGAAAGTATGATCAAAATGTTACTTACAGAGGCCAAGCTCCATCTCTACATATTAAACATTCATATTTGACTGAATCCAAGAAAGTGGAGTCAGATGAAATTTATGTTTTCTAGACCACAACAATTTACCAGACAACACTGGAGGATTTCAGAACATTATCAGACAATGAGAATGAAAATTTGGACATTGTACAAGATAGATAGTAACATTTACAGGACACTGTTAATTAAAAAATAATGTGAAATTCAGTTTCATTGTTTATTTGCATGATGCAAGGAATTAAAATATTACAGATATTGTGAACTGGATCATTCTGAACTATGTTTATATCAGCATGTGACCTAAAACTGAATGAATAAATTTATCACATAAATTGATATAAAATGTCAAGCAATATGGATTTTAATGGATTTAATTAGGACAAATTGTAAGTTGTCAATTTATCTGTGACATGTTCCACTCAGTAATATACTTGTATTTTACATCTGTTCTGTAGTTTTTTCATATCTACCACTCTAGCTATCCAGTATGGCTTGTTTGTTTTTCTGAAGTGCAGAAATGACTCACTAACAACAAGTAACCCCTTCAAATGGATCTGACTTGCAAAATACCTCAACTTATGAGGAGGATCAAAGAGAAACTGACTTTTTTGTTGCCTTAGCAAGGATGGGTGGGTGATGTCTTACAGCTGAATCAACTAATAAGAGTATAAATGGTAATGTGCCAGCAGATCTGGATCTATGCAGCTTGTTGTGAATAATCAATATAACAAACCGACTCTATGAGCCACTGCATCATGTGAATAATCAATATAACAAACCGACTCTATGAGCCACTGCATCATGTGAATAATCAATATAACAAACCGACTCTATGAGCCACTGCATCATGTGAATAATCAATATAACAAACCGACTCTATGAGCCACTGCATCATGTGAATAATCAATATAACAAACCGACTCTATGAGCCACTGCATCATGTGAATAATCAATATAACAAACCGACTCTATGAGCCACTGCATCATGTGAATAATCAATATAACAGACTCTATGAGCCACTGCATCATGTGAATAATCAATATAACAGACTCTATGAGCCACTGCATCATGTGAATAATCAATATAACAGACACTATGAGCCACTGCATCATGTGAATAATCAATATAACAAACCGACTCTATGAGCCACTGCATCATGTGAATAATCAATATAACAAACCGACTCTATGAGCCACTGCATCATGTGAATAATCAATATAACAAACCGACTCTATGAGCCACTGCATCATGTGAATAATCAATATAACAGACTCTATGAGCCACTGCATCATGTGAATAATCAATATAACTGACTCTATGAGCCACTGCATCATGTGAATAATCAATATAACAGACTCTATGAGCCACTGCATCATGTGAATAATCAATATAACAGACTCTATGAGCCACTGCATCATGTGACAACAGATTAAGGTCTATGTTGTTGGCAGTTGGACTCGCATCATAAGTGAGTTATACACTATCATTTGGAGAAAAATTATATTTATTACATCTTTTATGAACAGAAAAATACGTTTCAGGTTCAATTCTGATCTCTGTATACACCCAATGTCTTCTTTATCTCTTCTTTTTAAAACTTACTTTTATTTTTATTTGTTATATTCTTTGCAGAATGCCTGTAAGAGGATATTCTGACTGGACCAAAATAGATACAATAAAAGCTTGTTTCTTCAGTTACACTCTGCACACCTCTAAGCTGTGCTCATAGCATAAACCAAGTATTTAATACCTGTTCTGATTAAATGATTTTATATAATGCAAAAAATTCAATCTTTATTAAGAAAAGTGGAGTTGTAATGAAATCTGTGTTGGTTTAAAAAAAAATATTGGGGCAAACTCTTGCCAAAGAAATGGAAACTAAAGTGCCTTTCCCAGGGACAAAGAGGTATTCAACCTGGGCTGGCTGGACAGGTATCACCCACAAACCTTGGATTATGAGTCTGACACTCTACCAATTGAGTTACCACAGCTCCTTAATATTATAATAATATTCAGTGAAGTAACAGAGTATTCATGTACATTATTTTGTTATAGAAATGTATGATGGATACGAGAACAGTCTGACTTAATTGAACTTCTATAAAAAAGGCATACCATACCCTAACAAATGGATATTCTTCAAGACCACTATTCATGACTAATCTGTGTAAAAATTAATTATCTAAAACAACAATGATCGTAGTGAAGGTAAAAGGAAATGAAGTTTTTTTTTACAATACATAAACAAAAATTGAAGAAGCAAACCAGAGTGATGTTTTTCATTGAATGTACACCATTATCTACATTTTGCTGAGCTAAACAGACTTGTAACTTACTCAGGATATAGTTGAAGAGGTTGCAGTAGTTGTAATATGATTCAAACCTCTGTTCCAAGGTTGGCCCACTCTGAAATGAAAGAAAATAACTCTTTAAAAAAAACTTATGTTGATTACAGTACCAATAACAACCATAACCTAATACTGTATTTTAATTTGTGATTAGAGACCTTTTTAATTTCAAATAAAACTTCATGTACAGCATATGAATCAAATCATATACAACATATACTTCAAGGCATGTACAGCTTATGCCTCAAGGCATGTACAACATATGCTTCAAAGGCATGTACAGCATATGCCTCAAGGCATGAAAAGCATATGCCTCAAGGCATGTACAACATATACTTCAAGGCATGAACAGCATATGCCTCAAGGCATGTACAGCATATACTTCAAGGTATGTACAGCATATCCCTCAAGGTATTACTGCATATGCCTCAAGGCATGTACAGCATATGCCTCAAGGCATGTACAGCATATACTTCAAGGTATGTATAGCATATCCCCCAAGGTATTACAGCATATGCCTCAAGGCATTTACAGCATATGCTTCAAGGCATGAACAGCATATACTTCAAGGCATGTACTGCATATACTTCAAGGCATGTACAGCATATGCCTCAAGATATGTACAACACATGCCTCAAGGCATGTACAGCATATGCCTCAAGGCATGTACAGCATATACTTCAAGGCATGTACAGCATATGCCTCATGGTATGTACAACATATGCTTCAAGGCATGTACAGCATATACTTCAAGGCATGTATAGCATATGCCTCAAGGCATGTACAACATATGCCTCAAGGCATGTACAGCATATGCCTCAAGGCATGTACAGCATATGCCTCAAGGCATGTACAGCATATGCTTCAAGGCATGTACTGTATATGCCTCAAGGCATGTACAGCATATGCCTCAAGCATGTACAGCATATGCTTCAAGGCATGTATAGCATATGCTTCAAGGCATGTACAACATATGCCTCAAGGCATGTACAGCATATGCCTCAAGGCATGTACAGCATATGCCTCAAGGCATGTACAGCATATACTTCAAGGCATGTACAGCATATGCCTCATGGTATGTACAACATATGCTTCAAGGCATGTACAGCATATACTTCAAGGCATGTATAGCATATGCCTCAAGGCATGTACAACATATGCCTCAAGGCATGTACAGCATATGCCTCAAGGCATGTACAGCATATGCCTCAAGGCATGTACAGCATATGCTTCAAGGCATGTACTGTATATGCCTCAAGGCATGTACAGCATATGAATCATAGCATATACAACATATGCTTCAAAGGTATGTATAGCATATGCCTCGAGGCATGTATAGCATATGCCTCAAGGCATGTACAGCATATGCTTCAAGGCATGTACAGCATATGCCTCAAGGTATGTACAACATTTGCCTCAAGGCATGTACAGCATATGCCTCAAGGCATGTACAGCATATGCCTCAAGGCATGTACAGCATATGCTTCAAGGCATGTACTGTATATGCCTCAAGGCATGTACAGCATATGCCTCAAGGCATGTACAGCATATGCTTCAAGGCATGTATAGCATATGCCTCTAGGCATGTACAGCATATGCTTCAAGGCATGTACTGTATATGCCTCAAGGCATGTACAGCATATGAATCATAGCATATACAACATATGCTTCAAAGGTATGTACAGCATATGCCTCGAGGCATGTATAGCATATGCCTCAAGGCATGTACAGCATATGCTTCAAGGCATGTACTGTATATGCCTCAAGGCATGTACAGCATATGCCTCAAGGCATGTACAACATATGCTTCAAGGCACGTATAGCATATGCCTCAAGGCATGTACAGCATATGCTTCAAAGCATGTACTGCATATGCCTCAAGGCATGTACAACATATGCTTCGCTGCATGTACAGTATAGCCTCAAGGCATGTACAACATATACCTCAAGGCATATACAACATATGAATCAAAGCATATACAACATATGCTTCAAGGTATGTAGAGCATATGGCTCAAGGCATGTACAGCATATGCTTCAAAGCATGTACAGCATATGCCTCAAGGCAGAGTACAGTATATGCCTTCAAGGCATGTACAACATATACCTCAAGGTACATACAGCATAAGCCTTTGAGGCATGTACAGCATATTCCTGAAGACATGTACAACATATGCCTTCATGGCATGTAAAACCATGGCATGTGTTGTTTCAAATAAAGGAGAGTTCCTAGTAGTGTTGAGGTGAGTTATTCACTGACTGTGGTGACCATACCTGATGTCAGAATGGAAACAAATTTTCATTTAGGACTAACTAGATCATATAATAAGTTTCTGGTGAAAACAACATGTCATATGCGAAATGACTTTAAATCACATATAATTTTTTATTTATATGTTATTAAAGTGGAATGTCATTAATTTTGCGGAGATAAATATTGTCATGAAAAAAATGTGCATCATGTCTTTCCAATCCATGCAGCCTGTAGAGAGAGATTGGTATGCCTCTATAAACAGGTCTCACCCAAAGGAGCCTGGAGATTGGTATGCCACTATAAACAGGTCTCACCCAAAGGAGCCTGGAGATTGGTATGTCTCTGTAAACAGGTCTCACCCTAAGGAGGCTGGAGATTGACATGTCTCTATAAACAAGTGAATCTGTATTAATAAAACTACCTAGTACCACTATGGCAAACTTGCAATGGCATCAAAAACTAAATTATCCAAAATTATGGTTCATCCAAACCAACACAATTTTTGCAAAGAAGCATTTCACCATTTTCACATCTGAAACTGAATAGTCAATGCAGATGATACAGGACTCAAAGAGGGCTCCAATTTCAATAACTTGTCAGTAGTAAAGTGTGCTTTTAAAATGTTGCCAAAAAGACTGCTGGACTTAAGTTACTGTTCAAAGTTTGATACTATGAATAAGAACTTAAAAATACACTTTTTACAATCTTACGGCATTATTTACTCATTTTGAGAAATAAGGTGGTTGGGAGCAATTTATTTGTCATGAAACACTAGTAGGTGACAGAGATGTCCATAGCAGATTTTCAAATGGAGCTATGTATCATTTATCAGGATCTATTATTGAACTGAAAATATGAGTGGGAAATTCTCCACTTCATTTGAAAATGGGGGTGGGTGGGATAATTTTCTGAATACAAAAGGGACTTAATGAATTAAAGGTAGGATTTAAAAATATAAAAAATTTTCAGCATAATTGTAAAGAAATTCATGTGAATCCCACATTCATACATCCTAGACCCTGATTTATAGGTCAATAATAAAAATACAAACTCAATTATTAAACTTCTAATTTTTTAAAATTGATAATATGTCCCTGATAAAGTTTTTGTTATTCAAGGTTCCACTGAATATTGAGTGTGCTAGAGATGAAAAACAGTTAAAAATATAGGATGACTTACTGGAACTCTGGCGTAGATATGTCTGAAGTACAATTCCTTGTACAGGATCAAAAATGTATGATCTGCAAAAAGACCAATCAGTTTAGACACAAACTGTTAAAAGGAATATAAAGTAAAAATGAACTAAACCAGAACGTAATCAAGGATTATATGTCATGTCTACTTTCACTAGTCTACACTAGACACTGTAAATGTATCATGCAGAAATAAATTCAGAATAAAGTGATATTAGCCCTATTCTAACTAAAGAATTTTTTGAAATGTTATCGATGAACTTTTAATCATTTAACATAGTATTGTAATTGTCACTATATAACCAGTATTGTGCTGTCATATTGTGAAACCACCTATTAACATTTTCTATCATATTAAAGTAGAGGTAACAAGTTGATAATAAACAGATTAATGTTGTTTTAGTATCAATTATTTAAAAATCACTGTACTTAAAATCAGCTTGAAAAACTTTCATTATTGTTCACCACTAGAAGTCAAACAGTCACAGGCTTTCAGAAACCTTGGAATGAAAGCCAGCAGTACATGTTTCATGCATTAATAATAACCCTGATTAACCACAGGTGAGGGAGGTCTTACATGAAAAGCATGCAAAATTGAATCCATTCACCTAATTCCTACTCTCATTCATATGTACAATACACAATTAAGATGATGAGGGTAAAAATATACAATATAGTTATTAATATATAAAGTTTACCACTGAAAACAAAAAAATATTCCAACTTCCAACCTCACTGGTCGGAATGGAGCCTCTGAGTAGGCTAGGTGTGTGTCTATATATCTATATATATATATATCTCCTGCATCTGAAACCCTTGGCGTCACTGCACGAAAGCACCAAGACTGGTTTGACGAAAACTGAGGAAATACAGTCCCTGCTAGAGAAGCATCGTCTCCACTGTGCATACAGCATTGACCCCAAGTCCGCTGCAAAGAAAGATGTCTTCAGCAGAGTCCGCCAAGCTGTGCAGAAAAAACTGTGTGAGATGCAGGACAAATGGCTGAGCTAAAAGGCTGATGATATTCAGTCCTTTGCCAACAGACATGACATGAAAAATTTCTATAGTGCTCTTTGTGATGTTTATGGCCCAGTAACATCAGGCACAGCCCCACTCTTGAGCTCCGATGGCAGCAATCTCATAACCGAGAAGGAGAAGATACTGCAGCGCTGGGTGGAACACTTTGACGGTGTCCTCAACAGACCCTCTTCCATCAACAATGAAGCGATCAACAGTCTACCCCAGGTGGAGATCAACGAGAGATTGGCTGACCCTCCAACAGTGCTAAAAACTCACAAGGCCATTGAGTTCCTGTCTAGTGGGAAAGCTCCAGGAGCAGACTCCATCCCAGCTGAGATCTTCAAGTCTGGTGGGCCTAAGCTAGTGGAAAGACTAACAGAGATGTTTTGTGGGATGTGGAAGCAGAAACGCATACCCCAGGAATTCAAAGATGCATCCATCATCCACATTTACAAACATAAAGGAAATCGCCAATCCTGCGACAACCACAGAGGAATCTCTCTACTCTGCATCACAGGCAAGGTCCTCGCCAGGCTACTGCTGAACAGACTCACAGAGCACCTTGATCATGGCCTACTGCCAGAAAGTCAGTGTGGCTTCAGAAAGGAGAGAAGCACCATCGACATGATCTTTGCTGCCAGGCAGATGCAAGAAAAGTGTCAGGAACAAAATGTCCAACTATACACCACCTTCGTGGACCTGACTAAGGCATTCAACACTGTCAGCTGGGAAGGCCTTTGGAAGATCATGGTCAAATCTGAATGTCCAGAAGTCTTCATTGAAATGGTGAAGCAATTTCATGATGGCATGCTTGCCAGAGTCCAGGACCAAGGTAACTATTCCGAACCCTTTGATGTTATGAATGGTGTGAAACAAGGATGCGTCTTAGCCCCTACTCTCTTCAGCCTCATGTTCTCCGCCATACTTATGGATGCTTTCAATGACAGTGATGTGGGATTTGGTCTCCGATACCATCATGATGGAAAGTTGTTCAACCTGAGAAGGTTTCAAGCCAAACCAAAGTCTAAGTTGAGAACATTCTCGACTTCCTGTTTGCAGATGACTGTGCCCTCAACTCCAGCATGGAGGCAGGCATGCAACAGAGCATGGACCTCTTTTCCACAGCATGCACCAACTTCGGACTCATCATCTCCACCAGCAAGACCAAGGTTCTGCATCAGCTCCTGGAAAAGACTACCTGGAACCATCCATCACTGTCAATGGCCAAAAGCTCAAAAATGTGGACAGGTTCACATACCTCGGCAGCACCCTATCACAAGCAGTCCACATAGACGATGAGGTCAACACCGGGATTGCCAAAGCCAGCATAGCATTTGGCAGACTCCACTTAAATGTCTGAGATAAGAGAGGCATCAAGCTTGCCACCAAACTCAAAGTCTACGCAGCGGTTGTTCTTCCCACCCTCCTCTATGCTTGTGAGACCTGGACTATGTATAGCCACCATATTAAAAAACTGAACCACTTCCACCTGGGCTTCCTGAGAAAACTGCTGAAGATCCGATGGCAGGACAAGGTACCGAACACAGAGGTGCTCATTCAGGCTGGCATGACAAGCATCCACACCATGCTGTGCAAGGCACAACTCCGATGGGCTGGCCATGTTGTCCACATGCCGGAAGAACGCCTACCCAAGAAGGTGTTCTATGGAGAGCTACAGCAAGGCAAGAGATCTCACGGTGGTCGACAGAAGAGGTACAAGGACACCCTCAAGGCCTCAATGAAGAATTTTGGCACTGACCCTGACAGCTTGGAGAGTGTCGCTGCTGATCGATCTGCTTGGCACAGTCAAGTCAATGCCAGTGCAGCAACCTTTGAGCAAAAAAGTCTGGCGAACGCAGCTGAAAAACGTTCTCTGCGCAAATCCAGAAACAGCAGTTTCGCATCTCCCAGTCAGCAACCTGCACATCCATGTCCCCCCTGCAACAGCCTCTTCCGGGCCTGGATTGGACTGACCAGCCATCTCTGGAACCACCCCAAGTGAATCGATGACATTGAATGGTCCTCATCGACACCAATGTACGAACATCATCATCATATATATATATATATATATACACCTCCCTCAATAACTCGCGCCCTGATAACTCGCGAACCCGCTTATAACGCGGGATCAGGCATGGATCCCAATTTTTAAACCAGAAAATACCAAACAATTGATCCCTATGGTTGAACTTGAAGAAAACTGCAATCGAAATTGGTAACAGAAATTTGATATACCGCTCGTTTTATCGTCGAAAACGGTAGATAGGACCTGGAAATTTAATCAACATTATGAAATAACGACTTTTAATAAGAAGTCATGTAATTTTTTACATTTTCTTTTCAAATGACATTCTTAGTAAACCGCAATTAACAATATTCAAGGACATTTCGATCAATGAAAATGTCACTTACGCCAAGTGGAGGCAGTACTTTAATAAATAAATACCAATTAAATAAATTTTTTTATCAATTGAAATTCGTATTATAGTTCCATCTTTTAGTTCCTTTTAAGTGTAATTATCATAAATGCAATGTGTCATCTTGTAATTAAATGTAAAATGTGTCAATCTACTGTAACAGCTATGTCCACGAGCGTTTCGCTGAGAACCTAATTAAGTGCCCACCGTGTTTTGATATCGCACTAGCGGAAGCATCTGTTGTATTGTTGCACTAAATAAAAAGAGGGCCTCCTTTTCTATTATTTCGGTAATTATGTCTTCTGAATCAAATGAAGCAGGTGGAATTGAAAAAAAAAGTCAAAGGCATTCAAATCCTACATGCTTAAGAACCAGCGGCACCGGTAGTATGTTGGGTAACTCATTTCATTTGATCAATCGAACGCTGTGATACATTTTATTGTGTACATATCTAATTAAACTACCATAAAAATTACTGACTCAATCATAAATGTGATTAAAGATAGCAAGGCAGCCAAGCGAAATGAGTACTTCGTAAAATAATGAGCTTTGTTTCACAGAAACGGCCCGTTGTGGGAAAAACAAGTTTCAGAGAATTTCTGAATTCGCACGTAGAGATATCCTCAAGCATGATAAGAAGTTTCACTATTACTTTTGCAATGAAATCACAGCATGAATATTTTATTAATTGAAAAATACAAAAATTAAGTTTCGACGCAGACGATTGTCTGACGAAATAAATGTTACATGTTTTTGATAAAAAGGAATCTTGTTTGGTCGTGTATCAACAGTTAGTCTGGTTCCCTGCTCGAGTTGACTCCTAGTTTCGTGAAATACTATTAAACAACACTCCGGGAACCAGACTAATCAACAAAACAAAAAGCCGTGACGTAATACACGAATGTTCTCGCATACCGTGTTTGGTTGTTGAAACCAGTTGCAATCATGTTATTGATCTTTCAGATGTTGGACATTTTGAAAATAAATGTGATATTATATATATAATAACGAACAACTTCATCAGAAAAAGCGCTTTATTCACGATTTTTCTCGACTCGATTATAAAATGAGGATTCAGCTATTAAACAGCCCAGTGCCCTCTCCCCCCAACCCCAACATTTGGTTTTCTGGATGTCTAACGGGTTTTTTTGGAGGTCCCTCGGTAACTCGCGCCCTTGCTTATAGTGCGGTCTGTGTTTTTGGACCCCGATGTGCATGAGTTATCGAGGGAGAGGTGTATATATATATATGCAATAAACTGACAACAAACAGTGTAAAATTAGTATCTAACTAGCCTGAGCACTTTTGACTCTTAATGAGTCTTTCTCAAAGGCAAATACAAAACACCTGAGCACTTTTGACTCTTAATGAGTCTTTCTCAAAGGCAAATACAAACCACAGACCAGACAGACAAATAAAAACCGAAAAACCATTGTGTTAGCAAAACTTTACATGACTATTTCTACAGCAATTAAACCTTTAAATTTATTATGTTTCAACTATTTTATTTCAACTTGTTGCAGATACTGGAAAATATTTTATATTGACCTAGACAACAATGGGCCATAATGAAATTTGTTATTTTATGTAAATTTATGTAAGCGCAAATTATATCCTAGATATTTCATTGTTATAGTAGTAATTATAGGCTACTGGGTGACTAATAAGCAAATTTAGATAATTATTTAAGAGAAAATGTGTCGGCTGCATTTTATTTGTGCATGGCTGTCTTTTTCTAGTCTTCTTGGTTTAAACTGCTTGGTTTCAAGGTTCTAAGGAGGCATATCCAGTAAGATTCCTTTTCTTTTCTGGTTTTGGAACTCCAGCTGGGGTTATGAGCAATTGCAATAAGTGTTATATCACTGAAAGTGTGGTCACAGGAGGAGAAGTGTTCTGTGACTGGGCTTTTGTACAGCTTCTTTGTCATCCAATCAGATCTATAAAGGTTGATCCTTTTGTGTAGCTTTTCAGTTTCTCCAACATACTGAAAGCTACAGATCTTACATTCTCTGTTTTGCATGTTTTGTTTGGACCATGTATGTTTAGTTTTTCTCTAGTCACTGCGCTAGAAAATGTCCTGGTCTCTATCATATATTAACAGGTTTTGCACCTTTTATCGCCACAAGGGCCAGATTTACTAGGGTGGTCTAGGTTTGTGATTGGCGTTAGCTTCATCCTGACTAGGATCTCCTTGGTCTCCAGTAAACTACAAACTGAACAAATCTGTAGTAGCCTTTGAAAAAGACTCATTAAGAGTCGAAAGCACTCAGGTTAGTTAGATTCTAGTTCTGCACTGTTGGTTGTCAGTTTATTGCATTTATTTTAATCAATCCCTGACATACGTGATCCCTTGCTGGATCCAGTACACTTGAAAGGACTGTTATTCGCCATATGATTTGTATTCTGTATGTATGTATGTGTGTATATATATATATATATATATATATATATATATATATATATATATATAAATAACTTGACTTTCATTCTCATATAAAAGGCCCTCCTAAATTTATGTTAACTAGCTAGATGTTATTATGATAGATACTGGATGAATGTGACATTGGTAAATCTTCATTGGGCTAATTTTTAAACTACCATATTTCATTTTACAAACATTATTCTTACAAAGTGAAATATGTTATAAAATAAAAGTGAATGAAGTAAGATATTTTATTACCGAATGATTTTCAGGCATTATATGGTATTACAGTGTCAAGGACTTAATGTGGTAACGAGTATAGCATTATATGATATTTCAGTGCCATGGACTTCATGTGGCAGTGAATAAAGCATTATATGGTATTACGGTGCCAAGGACTTAAGCTGCAATGAATACAGCATTATATGATATTTCAGTGCCAAGGACGCCATGCATAAAGCAGTGTAGGAATTTAAGCTGGGGACATTATAATACAGCATTCTAAGTAACATTGTGATGTAGGCAAATTTGATCAATTTTATCTCACCTCTATGAAACTGAAGTAAGCTTTTGTGCTAGCCTCATTATTGGTGTTGACATTGGCATTCACATAGATATAAGTATACACATATATTGACCCTCATTCAGTGTCAACCACTCATTTTTCATAGATCCAAGGCAACCATTTGGTGTGGGTTTCATAACACCTTCCCCAAATGGAGGGGGCTAACTTTGTACATTTACATAAGCTGTACATTTCTGGTTAAGTTTTTGCATTTATCTTATGTTTTTTTGCACTCCGTACAAAATATAGTTATACCAGGAATCATGACAATATGATTAAAATCAGATCTCCTCTGTTATACATGAAGATCTGACAGCAACCACAGGGGTCATGTTCTGGTAACCTATGTTAATACCATAATCACTAATTTTCTCAACCAATCAGATAAAGTCCAACATCTTTGCATTTGGAGACAGAGCACTGTGGATGAAGAGCATGAATGTGTACTGAACAATTTTATTTACTTTCAGATTTTTTAAAGCTGCAATTCCACTGCCTAAATCAAAGGTCACCAGAATGTGACCCTTAAGTGGTCGTCATCAGATCTTCACGTAGGACAGCGAAGATCTGATTTTAATCAGATTGGGAATTATGAAACTTTGGTGATGGGATGCATCTTGAGTACTACACATTCATTACATATATAGGTCATCTATATATCATCTTTTACTGATATTGGTTAAATTTTGTGGTCAAAGTTTACTTCTTTAGCTCTGTTCATAACAAAATTATTAAATAATATGATTGTGTGTATGTCTGTCATTAGCACACCTTTACCACAAAGGTTACAGTAACCTTGCATTTCACATTACTGCCTTAGATTAAGTTTGTGCATGAAGCTCATGACCAACTTGGTTTTTTGCACCCTGTATATGCACTGTTATACCAAGATTCATGAAAAGCTGGTGAAGAGATGCATGTTGATGAGTACTTCACTCATCACAAATGTAGGTCGCTGTGACCTATATTCTAAGCTTTGACTGACTTTGGTTAAATTTTGTTTAAGGTTTATTTCTCTAGCACTATGATGCTAGAATAATCAAACTAGGTGACTGTATGTATATCTTCTAGTACCAATTCCATACCATAAAAGAATTTCATGGTGACTTACATTTCACGTTTTACTGTCTAGGTGTGTGTGTGTGATGTGTGTGTGTGTATATATATATATATATATATATAGATATATAGATATAAAACTACACACACACACACTGCTGTTATACCTACTATATTTAGGAAAGTTGGTGAAAGGATGCAATTTGACAAGTAGCGCTCCCTAATCACAAAAATAGGTTCTTTTGGAGTATCCTGTATACACACTGTTAGACCAAGGTTCATGAAATCTGGTGAGGGCATGCATCATGATGAGTACTAAACTGCTTCTCAAGGTAGGTCAATGTAACCCATATTTCATGCCTCGCTACTTGGTTTCAATTATGAGCACTGTTTATGACAGAATTATCAAACTAGGGGACTGTATACATCCCTGCTAGTACTATACCCTTAACAAAAAAAGAAAGTCATAGTGAGCTTGATTTAATATTTTACTAGCTTAAGTTTTTGCATTTAGCTCATGGCCACATTGGTGTTTTATCTTATGTATAATACTGCTATACCCGGAATAGTGAAACATGGTGAGAGCATGCATCTTGATAAACATTTCACTCTCATCTTAAAAGTAGGTCATGGACACCCATATTTCATATATCACTGCCTTTGATTCAGTTTGACATTTTTACTGTTCATGTTTTAATCATTAAACTCGGTGACCGTATACATCTCTCTTCATACCACACCCATACCAAAGTGGCTAACTGACCTATATTTGGTATTTTAGCGACAGGTTAAGTTGTTTCATTTAGCTCATAGCCGCATAGGTTTATGGCATTCTCTGTGCATCTATTCTATATAGAATCATGAATGTTGAGGTTGCATCTTTGTGAGCACTAATGCCTCATTTCAGCAGCTTGATTAAGTTTCTTGCATTAAGCTCATGATTGCTTGAGATTTTGTCATGTTATATGCCTACTATCATACCTAGAATGATGAAACTTTGTAAATGGATGCATCTGGCCTTGATAAGTTCTACATCTTTCTGCAAAAAGGCATCTCACTGACCTTCATTTTGTGTTCAGTGTCTTTCTCCAAACTTTGTGTTGATAATCAGATGCATCCCTGTTACAGATACACCCTTAAAGCTAAAGATCACTGTGACCTACATTTTATGCTTTATAAACATGAGTTTATGCTCACACTTTCTCTTCTATATTGCGAGATCTTAACACATTAGCATTAGTCATTCCTAGTTCCTCTCATCCAATAAATAATATCACAGATTACTGGTACTTTTACAATACACACAAGCAACTAAAACTAAAGGTCCTTAACAAAGCATATATCTGCGACATTCGCTACTGTCCAAATTGTTGCTTTTTCAGTGAGGAAGGTTAAATTTATGCCCTCCTATGTGTAAGGCACAGTGTTTCATTTAAGTTGACTATTTACGTTACCCTATACCTTCTATAGATGATACACAAAGTGTTTAGAGTTAGTCTTTCTTTAGCTCACAGCATTAAAAACTTAAATTTTACATTAGTTTTTAAAGATTAATCATTAAGAAGAAAAGTTACTTTATCTGTGGATAAAAACACCAAGGTAAACTGTCTTCACTGTTCTTACCAAATTTTGTGTTGATAATCAGATGCCTGTCTTCACTGTGCTATGTACTTACCATGGCCAACAATGGGAGCCACAACATCTGCATCAGGCCAGGGGTTGGTTTTGAAAAATCTGTCAGTCAGTTTGTTAAATCTGAAAGAAAATACAGTTCATGCCAAATTGTTCCTTACACTATCCTTTGGTACAAGTGTAAAGCCACATTAAATGTTCATTTTTTGATTGAAAATTCTTTTTCAGAAAACCAACAGTGAAGATGACAGAAAAGTCTTTTAAGCTGACAGAATAAATGCACCTAATTTTTAATTACTGTCATACATTCAAATGATGAATAAAGTTTCTTTATTTAATTAACCAAGCTGAATGTCAATTCATACTTCCTGTCAAAACACTGCATATAAACATTTGCATTTCATTCATTTATGTCGTTTTATTTCCAGTCAAATAACCTGATATCTAATTCAAAATATTTTTTTTCAATTCCACTATGATCCTACATGCCTCCCGAGTTGGAAAATTCTGAAGATGTGTATTATAATATGTTTTAACATACATCAAGAAAATATGACTTGTAACAAGTGTAACGAGCCTTACATCCAAAGATTTGTAATATATAAATGTTTTAAAAATTTCACATCAATAGTCCAACAAGTTCTAACAACTTATACCTCATTTCAGAACAGGAAACGTGTGATCTGTGTGATTTGTATTTTTAACATAGCTTTAACAATTTTTCAGTCATATTGCTATGATGTCTTGAAGTGTGGCAGTTTATAGTGATGTCTAATACTGGGGCATCACACCGCAGACATGCAGAATCATGTCCCACCCAGTCACATTATCCTGACACCATGACAACCAGTCCTAATGCTAACCTCTTAATGCTGAGTGCCTAGCAAGGAAGCTGTTAGTATCATTTTTATAAGTCTTTGGTATGACTTGGCTGGGGTTCGAACCCGTGACCTCCCGCATCAGAGGCAGATGCTCTAACCTCTAGGCCACCAGAGTGGTCTGCACCAGAAATGTACTGGTCCTCTAAGAATCGTCAAAATGGCATTGTCCAGAATTCCTTTGAATAATTCCCAATAGTTCCAAAACAATTTTACAGTCCAATGAGCAATTTCTGTTTCCAATGAATAATCCAAACAAATGTTTTTCTCAAATAAAATACAAATACAACATAAAATATGTCTGCAGACTTGATGTTACAACAAGAAACCAAGAAATAAGAATGACTCAAAAATAGGAATGAAAATATGATTGCTCAGTACTCTCCTTATATACACCTTCAAAGTGTCTGTTACAACTATTTCACAATATACCCCACATGACATATCTTACTCCTCAATCTAAGATTTCAAAATACCCATTTATGTGACCTTACTCATCCAATTGGAATTAATTTAATTCTTCTAGGATACCACCTACCAATCTGTCCAATGGGAAAAAGGCAGAAACTCGTAAACATATTTACTAACAATTTTATTGTTAGTAACTGTCAACAAATACATAAGCATCTATTTATAGATCCTATGCAATTTTACACTATTTAATATCTTAAATTAAATCCTCCTCACATACAAAATCGAGCTACAGATAATCACTACAATTTACAGCCATAAATAAAAATAACAAAAAATAGACAAAATCATGTATCAGGAGTTACAAAAATCCAGGAGTTACACAAAACATAGATACATATAACAATCAGACTCTTTGCAAATTACATTTCATTCTACTGACATACCTGTTTTACGTACTCTTGACATACTTGTAGTGCATACTCTCGACATACCTGTATAACATACCCATGACATATTTGTATAGCATCCTAATGACAACTTGTATGGCATACTCTTAACATACTTGTATATCATACTCTTGACATACTTGTATAGCATACTCTTGACATACTTGTATAGCATACTATTGGCATACTTGTATAGCATACTCTTGACTTGGACAGCATACTCTTCACATACTTGGACAGCATACTCTTGACAACTTGTGTAACATATGCTTGATATATTTATAAATCACTCATGACATACTAGTATACCATACCTTGTAATGACATCATCAATAGTAGTTGTATCTGTACAATGTTTATTTGAATGAAACGAAATAATGAAATTTATTCCACTCATTGCAACAAACATGAGGTTAGGAACTGATGTTAGACTAAAACAAATACCCATCATTCAACTGTATGATGTTGACAAGGCTGCAAATAAAGAGAGAAGCTTTCACACCTGCACTATTTTAAGGTGTGGAGCTCTTGTATGTCTAAATAATTAGGGAAACATAATTACTGAATAACTGCATATAATAATTATGGGGACCCAATGTCAAATGTCCAATGTAATTACTGAATAACTGCATATAATAATTATGGGGACCCAATGTCAAATGTCCAATGTAATTACTGAATAACTGCATATAATAATTATGGGGACCCAATGTCAAATGTCCAATGTAATTACTGAATAACTGCATATAATAATTATGGGGACCCAATGTCAAATGTCCAATGTAATTACTGAATAACTGCATATAATAATTATGGGGACCCAATGTCAAATGTCCAATGTAATTACTGAATAACTGCATAAAATAATTATGGGGACCCAATGTCAAATGTCCAATGTAATTACTGAATAACTGCATATAATAATTATGGGGACCCAATGTCAAATGTCCAATGTAATTACTGAATAACTGCATATAATAATTATGGGGACCCAACGTCCAATGTAGTGATTTAACAACCAGTTACTTCAGCTTGTCACAGCAAAATTTTTTTTTTTGGAAACTCTGAAATATCTCTTTACTAACCCATTTTCATAGGCATCCTGAATTCCATAGACATTCTGCTCGACAATACATTTTCTGAAGTAGGTCAAGAAAACTTTGATGTGCTCAGGGATGATGAATGTCTGTTGCTGCTGGTACTGCCGCTCATATTCTATGTCCTGACGTGGGTCACCTAAATGATGTACAAGTAAAAAAGAGAAGACCCTATGTGAGTTCCCTTGACATATGGAACTGTTCCATTAGTGTCATAAATTTTGCATGAAATGAGCATAAATATACAATTCTAATTGTCACACATCAAACTCACTGCCTTATTCAGTAAATTAGAAACAAGTTCATGGTACATGGATGCCCAACCACAGTGCATGACTTAATGACAATCAACTACCGACTAGTAAGTGGGCCACCTGGCAGACATGTACCTAAAATGACATCCAACTGCTATCCAGTAAGTGGGTCACCTGGCAGACATGTACCTAAAATGACAATCAACCAATGTCCAGTAAGTGGGCCACCTGGCAGACATGTACCTAAAATGCTCAATGCAAATGCAGTGGCAAAAAAATTTGAAACTGTATGATACTTTTTGCAGAAATTTCTTCCAATGTTATTGATCGTATATATTATGGAAACAAATGTTTCTGGGGTTCTTTACTTTTTTGGTCAATAGTTGAAATGCCTAAGCCTGGATGCTAGCTGTCAAACTTGGTTGAAAGGCCTAAGCTTAGATACTTTCTGTCACAGCTGAAAGGCTTATGTTAGCCAGCCAACCCTAACAAGACCATCTCAGTAAGGCAGATGACTTTTCTCCCTGTGTCTTACTGGTTTTCTGCAAGATGTAACAAAATATCATACACTGCTTCTGTCAATGCTGGTTGAAAGGTTTATGCCTGGATGCTTTCTATCAAAAGCTGGCTGAAAGGCTTATGCCTTGATGATTGCTGTCCAAGCTGTTTGAAAGGCCTAAGCCTGGATGCTTTCTGTCAAAGTTGGTTGAAAGGCCTAAGCCTGAATACTTTCTGTCAAAGTTGGCTGAAAGGCCTAAGCCTGAATGCCTTCTGTCAAAGTTGGTCAAATTCTGTTGAGTAGTTTTTGAGAAGTAAATGTTCAGGCGGTTTTTTTCCATCATTAATAGCAGTAATATTTCATGGCACAACAGCATCATTCATATCAATTTAAAAGGCCTTAATTCCAGGATGCTTTCTGTCGAATTTGGTGATTTCTGAGAACATGTCAAATAAAGTTTGTTTTCTATCTTGAGTAATGGTGGCCATATTTGCTGGCTATTTGGTACAACGTGTATATGATTTGAAATGCCTTTTATGCCATGATACTTTGTCAGATTTTGAAAAAAAGTCATCTAAAAGTCATCTCGTATTTTTAGTAACTGCTGCCATGCCATGATTATGTGGTTCTTGAGATTAAATTATTTTCGAAGCTTTTTCTGTTTTCAGTCCAGTAAAACCTATCTTGAGTGACCTCTGCTGTAAGTGGCCTGGATCCTGGTTCATTTCCAACAAGCAGTTAGTAACCTCTTTTGTCTATGTCTATTGTGGCAAATCATTTCCAACAGGCAGTTGGTAATCTCTTTTATCCATGTCTACTTCGACAGTATATAGATGGAGGGATAATGATCTTTATCTACCAAAGCCTGCACCTTATAGGCTTGGCTTGCAGATGGCAACAGTGTGCACTCAGAAATCAGCAAATCCAATAAATTTCTTCCAAGGCCACTTTGAAACTAAATTACATCCACTACATAATGGGATCTGAGTATGAAATGTCATCAAGGTTATCCCCATACTCACTGTGGAACATGTGCTCTTTTGGTAATGCATCCACATCCCATAAACTATACCCAGTGGCATTGATGAGGTTGTGCCATTATTGCTTTGATTTGGCAATGTATCATCCCAACAGATGCACCATTAAAAATGTTTCAGCTGGTTCAAATGCCAACCAGGCATATGCCAGTACTTATCTTCACAAAATGGATGGCCAGGAAGTTTGATGGATTGATGGCTGGACTGTCAACACTGCAGCCAACTGGATGACTGATTGGCTCAGACACTGCCTAACTGCACAAGAACTGAGAGCTACCTGGTCATCAGGATGGGCTGGTTGGCAACTGGAGTGGCGGTGTATCGTGCATATGGATGGCCATATGGATCATCAAAATCCAACATATAACAGATGTGATTGGAATTACAGACCTGAAGGCCATGCTCAGATATGCATGGGGACTAATACCCACTTGGCTGACTAAGAAAGGGAGGATATTCTCACATTATCTCCAAGCCATCAATGAAGCCATGCAAAACAAACAAAAATTATGAGGCTGCAACTGCATCAGCACTTACTGAACCATTCAATCCATCTGCAATGTCCAGCAATGTCTTGTGAAAAGGTGAGGTTAGCATCTCTGCTACTAACAGGTAGAAAGAAGAGTTAACCTGTGTGTGTGTGTGTGTGTGTGTGATTTGGATTTTTAACGCAGCTTTAACAATTTTACAATTTTTCAGTCATCGTTATGATGTCTGCAGTGTGGCAGTTTATAGGTGTTGTTGTTATAGGGTTTAACACCATTTTTCAGCACAAGATAGGCTATACATGGTGGCCAGTATATAAATGTTGGAGGAAGAACCCAGGAAAATGCTGGAAGAACCACCAACACACGAAAAGTTACTGGCAATTTTTCTCACATACCTACATTGGCCAAGCCTGAGACTCGAACCAACGCAGACAGTAATCCGTAACGGTGAGCACTTTAGGCCACTCCAGGCCCCGGCAGTTAATACTGATGTCCAGGACTGGGGTATCATGCCACAGAAATACAGTATGATGTCCCACCGAGTCACAATATCCAGACACCATTCCGACCAGTCCTAATACTAACCTCTTAATGCTGAGCGCCTAGTGAGGCAGCTGTTAGTACCATTTTTATAAATCTTTGGTATGACTCGACTGGGGTATAAACCCACGACCTCCTGCATCCGAGGTGGATGCTCAAACTACTAGGCGACCAGAGTGGTCGGAGTTAACCTGTATATACACACACACATACTGATATTTTCTCTCTTTCCAGGAGGACTGGATTCAGAAGTAGTAAAAGTAATGTAATGCAATGTGAAAGAAAGTTTTTGATGTGAATCAATGTCATAATATTCTGATCTAGTTGGCCAATGAAATGGTTACCATTGGGATAAATGAGCCATTTGAAATGGGTGCATGTAAAGGCAGCCAAGGGGTAGCAAATCTGCCGATGCAATGAATAGACTTAGGAATTGAAGAAACTCCCTCGTCTTGTTTAAACATTTTGTTTGAAATCCTCTTGAATGCATGAACCTTTCTGATGCATTTGGGAGGGAGACCTACGAGATTCAGATGTGTAAGAAATTATAAACTGAAATGGATAAAATGTTGAGAGGAATTACTGCTAAACTTCTTGATGTTCATTTTCTACCCTAGACTGCACAACAAGGTTGGTTATATCTTGGACCAATGTTTTTGAAGGATGTTGTCCAAGTATGCCACCATCACTGTGAAGGAGGTCATCTTGAATCAATATATTACATAGAGTAATGTTTTTGTAGGGGTCCAAGTGCTTAGGTTGTGGCTGAAAGGAAGAACATGGAAACTGACACTTTGCCCTGATGGGTGAAGTGAAGCTATATGTGTGATGTTGTATGGATTGGAATGTTGTTGTTGTGTTGGGAGTTTAATGCCATTTCTCAATGAATGATAAGCTATACGTGGCAGCCAGTTTATTAAGTGGAGGAAGAACCTGGGGAACTCTTTGTAAGAATCACTGACACCTGGGAAAATCCTGGTAAGAACCACTGACCTACTGAAAGCTACTGGCAGCTTTCTCACATACCCACATTAGCAGAGTCCATGACCACTTGACCATTAGGGACCTTGGATTGGAATGTTAAAATAGGTCTAAGCTTATTTTGTAGTCATTGCATCACACTGAAAGGTATATGGATTTTGCTATCTCCGTCTTGAATATCGGAGCCAAATTGAATTGGTTGAGCCTGCTGAGGTTGATCACAGGGCTCAATCTGTCACTGGACTTCATCACCAGAATCTGTCTAGAGTTGAAGCCTTGAGTATACAACTTTCATACAATCTCCACCAAGCACTTTATGAGTAAAAGATTTATCCCCTGTAGTGTGTCCACCTTCATGAGATTGCATGGGTTTCTGTCATCAAGGGTAATGTTGAATGTGACAGACATGACTTGGATCACGCAATCAATTTGCAGAAAGAGGTTGATCCAAGTCTGGTGCCCATGGGAAGGTTGCCAGTAGGTGGGGGAAACTTGAAAGCTTGGAGGAAGAGAAATATTGTTTTCCATCTACCCTTCCTGCCTGACAGTGAAAAGTAGGGATGTATCACTACCTATAATTCACCTGGCTGGCTATTCTGCCATATTTGAGAATTGCCTCTATTGTATCCTTTCTGATGGCTCTCTCTTGTCTTTGGAATGATCCTTGAATAGGACATCTGGATAAGGGAGCTTACCATGGAAGATGCAGAGGAAACTAGGTGTGAAATGATTCAGATTTTGTTGGTATTCGTCCCCATTTCCACACCCAGACTTATTCTAGAGGAGATTTTCCTTGCATGAAGAAATTGCACTATTTCTTCTGTTTGGAAGAAAACACCATAATGTTTTTGAAGTTCAAGTCATGAAATTGGAAACAAGCATTCAAGTGATGCAAAATAAAAGGTGTGGTGGCCAATATGACTCATGCATCAGATCAAATGGAGCAGCCTGAAATGACCTAAAAGGTTTAATTAATCACTGAAAACTAACAGGCAGTCTGTTTTAAAGCATATTTCTTATCTTGTTATGGATAAGAATGGAATATATATAGATGCAAAGGCGATGTATGTCTGTAATCTGCATACTGGACATACAACCAATATGTCAACACACATAATAGTGCAACACCTACCACAAACAGACCTTCTAAAGAGGGAAAGACCATCAAATTGATGTGCGTATTGTGTATTGATAATGTAACATATTGTATACTGTGTATCGTATTGATATGTGGCACAGGTGTATCATTTCACCCCTTGTGGCAACTGCCAATGGGAAGGTGCACATGGCATGCAGCATGGTGGAACTTGAGAGAGGAAGAGTGCATCACGTCTGATTAAGTCCATGTTGCCAGTGGCCATCAAGCAAAACCATCCTTGTCATCATTTGGTATTTCTGAACAGTATGCATCCAAGTCCAACTTATACCAGTGAGATGAGAAGGCAAGCTGACAAATGACTCACAGACAAAAAGGCTTTTCCATTACCTGGGCTGCAAATTGTTTCTGACAGATACCTGGTAACTTTCTGTAACTTTTGCTGACTAAGGCAATGTTCTAAATAATGGGCAATGTAGGTAGGGATGATGGTAGTTGGAGGTGGACATTCAAATGGTGGTAGATTTCTTCTACAGCTGCCTTAAAGCTGAATTTTGTCCATTCCATTGTTGTAGTGGATGATTCATTTCATCCCATTCATCTAGCTGAGGATTGTCAACATCCAGCATGCCATGGGTCCATGAGCAGAGCATTTCATATGGCAATGACCACCACCGGCATAGTTTTTTCCATAGGATATGCCATTAAATGTTGTGGTATACTAGAATGCTGGTTCACCGTTGCCAGTCTGGCTCAGCCAGATGGCTCTATGAATAGCTTGCTATGAAGTGCCGTATTAATGATTGATCCAGCTGACTGATTCTTGGTGGGAATTGTCCCTCATTCCATCTACATTAAGATCTGGCATTGTCTTCTGAATCTTCATGACGCTGAAGCTGAAGGTGCATTTTGGTATTCCCCATGAGATTTATCATAAGTTCTGAAGTGGGATGTAGGCTCTGCACTGCGTGCTGAGAAGAAACAGATATTGCTCATTTTCTGGCACACTTTGAGCTGTTTTCTAAGGGCATTATATCATATTCACAGTGTGATGATGAGCAAGTGGTACAGAGCATGTACAAAGTGAGCATGTAAGCAACTCAACTGAATATCTTCCTGAATACTTTTAAGTAACCCAACATGAGATTAAAATCTTCAGAAGATCATGTGTCTAAATTTTCAATGGATCTTTATTATTTTTGCCCTAATATCTCAAGAAACTGATGTTTATCAATGAAACATGCTTGCTCCATAATTCAAGTGCTTGTCAAGGACTACTGGACATTTTCAGACACTTTTCCAGTGCCTTTTGGAGCAGACCTCAATACAAAAATGGGCAAGGGACCTGATTTGTTGATGGCTGAAAAAAACAATTTTAGACTGCAAATGAATTCACATCATGCATGTTCCCTACGCTAAAGGGGAAATAGATATGTGAACACTCTCCACAAAAATGTTGGCTTCTCAAAAGCTCGGCAAATGTTGGCATCTTTCAACTTTAAGTGCCTTCAGCTTGAATATAATTATGTTTCAAACTTTTCATGTTCTCTCTAGACAGAATGCAATACATCTATTTTGTTGGTCATGTGATCTAGATGAAAATAAAGGCTCAAGCTACAGATTAAATTTTTACCAGTATCAGTAAAATTTACACACAATCAGTACAAGTATTATTATGGTGATCCTGTGGATCATTAAAAAAAATATCAAAATTTTAAGTCATGTGTATACATGTATAATGTAATGAATTATAAGGCGATTTCACTACAAGGCAATATTCTCTATGACTTCCATGAACAGTATAAGACAATTTCACTACAAGGCAATATACTCTATGACTCCCATGGACAGTGTAAGTCAATTCCACTACAAGGCAGTATTCTCTATGACTCCCATGGACAGTATAAAGCAATTTCACTATAAGGCAATATACTCTATGACTCCCATGGACAGTATAAGTCAATTCCACTACAAGGCAGTATTCTCTATGACTCCCATGGACAATATAAGGCAATTTCACTACATGGCAATATACTCTATGACTCCCATGGACAGCATAAGGCAATTTCACTACAAGGCAATATACTCTGACTCCCATGGACAGTATAAGTCAATTCCACTACAAGGCAGTATTCTCTATGACTCCCATGGACAGTATAAGGCAATTTCACTACAAGGCAATATACTCTGACTCCCATGGACAGTATATGGCAATTTCACTACAAGGCAATATACTCTATGACTCCCATGGACAGCATAAAGCAATTTCACTACAAGGCAGTATACTCCATGACTCCCATGGACAGTATATGGCAATTTCACCACAAGGCAGTATGCCCTATGACTCCCATGAACAGTATTATAAGGATTATGGCACAACTAATCTTTAAAAAACACTTTGTATGGAAAAGTAAATAATAATACCAGATACTGTATGAACTATGTACATGTACTACCTGTATGAACTTCATATTCAGGAGCAATCCCAGGTGGTGGGTAAGGGTACGTCTTGTATGGATTATACTGCAAGATAAGACAGAAAAATAACCTTTAAGGAAGACTGCTTGCATAACATTGCAGGATTAAACTGTCAGCAAAAATGATACTTTCTCAATGGTCCAGACGATCCAAAACCATTCAAATATGTAGAGTTGGTGTGCATTTTCCTGTGTTACTATTAGTTAAATATCTATCCTCAAGTAGTACATATAAAAGTATGGAAAAAGTTCCCTGTCACCTATTGTCTATAAAATTGTAGCTCAGGGGTTCCTAACAGACAGCTGATGCTGAATTTGTCACTGGCTGTTTCACCTCAATGAGGCATACTTCCGATGAAAATGTCCCAGGAACACCTGAAATTGCACCAATTTCTCATGCATCTAGCGCTACAATACATGTAGCAACAAGTGATGTCATGTGAATGATGTCACAATGTAATGATCATGTCATTTTGAGCTGCACAGTACAGCAATGACTTTAAAAAAGTATACATCCTTAAGCAGGTTCAAAATACCATAAAAGTTTGACAAAATGCTATATGCAAGGGTTCATTCCTTCACCTAGACATACCCAAAAAGCAAAGTCCACTTTGCTTTGCTCTGATGTCATGCCATGTTTCATTGTGTTATAAGATGTACAAAATAGTATGAAGGCACATGGCTGTTTTCAGTATGGGAGTGAAAAAGATGTAGACTCAAATGTCCAAAATAATTTATAGAGGGGAATGGTTACTCAAGCAAGAGGAATTTAAGTCCCTGTATGTAAGACTCGTGAAAGGAATGGCTGATAATGTACATGCATTTGGTTGTGAATTTATTAATTTATACAGTATATATTCATTTTAACTGCATTATATACAGGGCTCTTGGGAACATGAGCTTTGGTGTCAAGTGTATGTGAAATTCCCAGAGAACTTACTTTTTCTTCATGTAATACATCACTGTGATGCATCTCATTTTGTTCATGCTAATCCCCATTTCATATTCTTTATCAGCAATGGCTGATCTGCAGAATAACTAATGACTGGATATTGGTAAGCAAGAATGAGACCACTGTGACAAACTAACATTTAATCCTTCTCTGATGTGATTTCAAAATAATTGATATTATATTGAGTGTGTTTTTATGCACCTGTCTAATGTGATTTCAAAGAAAATTATGTTTTATCGAGTGTTTGTAAGCACCTCACTGATGTGATTTCAAAGATAATGATGTTCCATTGAATGTTTTTGTAAGCACCTGTCTGATGTAATTTCAAAGGAAACTTTGTACTATCAAGTGTGTTTGTAAGCAACTGTCTAATGTGATTTCAAAGGAACTGATGTTCTATTGTGCGTGTTTGTAATTCCACAACAGAGCATTGTCCCATATGTTAGGATCTACACAACTGCATTTTGTGCTAAATCCTGAATAACATAATATTTTGATTCTGCTTTCTGAGTTGAATATTTTCCATAATATATTTGCCCAAATATTTATGAAAACAGACATTCCAACAGAGTGATATTTCCCACACACAGCAATGTCCACCAATATTTCCCCCTAACAGGTACACTCACAGTTTCAATCTGATTTAATGAAGATAATATATGCACACACGACAATTAAAATCTTCAGGTTACTGATTCTGTTCTTAAAACACAAATTGCTGTTTACATATTACTGTTTAAGTTTTGAACACAAATTTGTATGTTTTTATCATCAAATGATAACTTGTGGAAATTGGCCAGTGATAGTTGCTATAACCAGAGATATTGGTTTGTTATTGTGGCAGTAATATCATATAATTTAGAATATTGATTGAGACTGACTTTTTTCATTTGTTTAGTATTTATGCAGAACAATCGGTGCAGCCTAAAAAAACCCTCCAAAATCATCAAAACATGTACGGAAAGATTATTAAATATTATCTTTTATTAACTTGAATACTCTTTTCATGTTTTGAGAAGCTGCTTGTAGAAACTGTTTCCCGAATGGCCTGAGGCACTGCTGTGAGGTAAAAAAAAATGTTTCCTCTTGCAATGGATTTAGAAGTAGAGTAGGTAGGGTTTTTTAAACATTATAATCATTAGTATATATAATGTACTAAGCACTTAAAGTACTGGGCTAAACCAGCTCAGTTAGATGCACATATCAATTTCATGGCAGGGGTGGGTGGGTGATAAAAGGGTCCTAGGGTTGGCAACAAAAAAACGAGGATGGTTGGTTGACCGGAAACATTTTCTTTTGGCCCGAGGCGGTAACTGCCATTATCAAAGATGAAAGTGAGTGAAAAACTGCTGAAAGCTTCTGCATATTTAAACCTGATCTTCCCTGTATGTGCTTTTTCATTTTAGCATGGTTAGGGGGCACTTTTTTGCCAGCTGATCCAGAATTAATTTTGTCAGCAGCTCATGCACCAGGCAAGTCCAGGTTTCTCCAATTTCCAAATACATTCTGAAAAACACTCATGATTGTGATCTTTTTCTTCTAGCCAGCTCCATCTGAACTGATTTTTTTGCTGACTGGTCAAAAGTTAGTTATGTTCATACATTTTCCTCTTTCAACAAATTTCAAATTCTGTAGAAGCCACAAAAAGATCTAAGTGTGGGAGACATTACTCGAAAAATCATAATAAACAAATGAAACAATGAACAATTCCTGACTGCACAATTAAATTCTGGTATAGTGTCTTGGTGTTTTGCTAAATTCTTTCCTACACGAATTACATCCTGGAACAAATATTCTGAATTTTTTTTAAAAATGGAAAAAGTCAGTCGGAAATTTTGCCAAAAAAAAGGAAAAATTGGTCTGCATTAAAAAAACTAGATTTCCAACTAAAACTGGAAAATTTCCATCTCTGGAGATGATCAGTTTTCTTCAAGTTTCATAAAAACTTTTTTCTGGACACATCTGTTGTAAAATAAAATATCCTAAGGTTGAGTGTAGCTGTTCCTGTTCCCACCTTTGGAAATTGCTCGACTGTAGCTAATCCAGTAGCATGACTATTTCAGTGTATCACAGCATAGAGTACAGATGTCAGCATAAGCAGATTATTATGTAACAATGCACTCTTAGTATGGGTTTGTCAATATGAACATATGATTTTATTCACATAACAATAAACAGATTCCAGTGCATTTTTTGTCCAAGTTTGTGGCTTGCTTTCATGGTGCCTTTGAGTTTCTTCACTCCAAACCTAAGACTGTATATACAAGTTTAAACAGCCAAACAATTTTGCCACAAAAATATCGCCAGATGATATATTTTCTCACCAATAAAGAAATAAAAAAAAATGATTTGCAACAATGGCAAAGCCCAGCACGATCCCTGCTAAATGCCAGTGGTCTCTAAAATCTTTAAAAATACAAAAAAAAATGTTTCACATGAGAATATTTGTAAATTCCTTAAGTAATGTTTGAAGTTGTTACTTGATGGATTACATCTACATGATAAATGGTCACATTTTATATAAATCATAACCATACAGACGCTGCTGTTGCTACTTTTATTTATTATGTAGTTGTAATAGATTTATGTTAATAGTTTCCAGATAATAAAATAAATCATCAGTTTAATATCTAACTTGTCTGTCCTGTTGCGTGAGTTACAAGTTAAGGACAGCAATGCTCTGACAAGCAATATCTGGAAAGGAAAACTGACAGTTATCTTCCAACTGTTATTTTAAAGAAGATAGGATACTAGACCACTGATCCATAACCTATTTGATGTGAAAATGAAGCATTTAAAATCTGGGGTATGTGTCACACAGGATTGCTTGAAGAGCGTATTGTTAGTCATAGGCCATTGTTTGGCTGAGGTGAGGTAAAAAGGAAAAACCCGCAAAATAATGATTTAGAAAGAAACACTCAAGTATTTTAACTTTTTTATTGCCTTGTTCAAGATGTTTCAAATTAAAGTTTAAGGTATAATAATTGAGCTGTTCCTTGTCCATTCTTGAACTAGTATAATGCAACACTGGTTAAACATAATAAGCCACATCCATGAACAGTATTAATGTGTAGAGAGAAATTGTATAAAGACACATTTCAGATGCCAATGAACATCAACACGGCTGACCCAATGAGTAAAGAGAATATGAATAGAGCAATTGGACAGTCACAATGGTTGATATCAAGACGTAGTGAAAAACATTGCTTTATGTGAAATATTTTTAAATCTGGATAAACACGAGTCAATTTAATAATTTATTTCTTTTCATATCTGAAGTACAGCAATTGTAATGTTGTGTGACAAATAATAAGGCAATTATGAGCAATGGAAACTGGTGTCAGGGCTTGTGGAATTTGAGCCATGGCTGTGATTGTTATCAATAGGTGTCAACTAATATGGTTTACCCATAATTTGTACGTTTTTTTCATTTTGGTCAGTGTACGGCCGTACAACCGTTTTGTATGGTTTTTTCATAAATAATGTATATTTTTTTCATTTTTTTTTCTTCATTTTGTATGAATTCGGGAGTCTGAACATAATTTTTTTTTTTAGAACGAGAATTCAACGAGATCAGGGTGGCCTAAAACAACCAATCAAATCATACTCAAAACCATGCTTTTCCTTTGTCTGATAATGAAACGAGTTTAATTTCTTGGTTCAACTCCTGTGTGTGAAGATCGTGTCATTTATTACTCTGAAATTTGACGCTCACTCGGATGTCTAATATTAACCAACTACCTGTGTAGTAAGTATGTTTTATTATTTTATACATTTTTATTTTACTATTTATACTTACTACTATCTATCAAATGCATACAGTTGACATCAATTTTCATACTTTACATAGTGTGGCAGTCATGGTGGTGTAACCGTAATTCGTCAGACTTTTCTGTGTGGAGATAAAGTCGATTTATTAAAATTTTTTCAATATACTAATTATAAATAAACAGTCTGCTGAATTTAGCACTGGGATTTTATCATGCTGTCATATTTTTGTGTACGTAATGCAAACAGGAAGATGCATTGCCAGCATGACAGAAGTAGTACAGATACTGAGTGACATCATTCTCGTGCCTTGAAAATATGTAACACTGCCAGTTTATATCCAGTTTTGACCAAAATCGGCACACCATATAGCAAATTCATAACTTTTCAAACACCAGATACGCAATTAATAAAAACGATCAACAGCTTACGAGATAGGAACTTCTGGACTGCTACTTTGTCAATATTTTTTATTTTTAGATTTCAATTTTTGGGTAGCTCCTGGCGTAATACCTTGGGGTTTATGGGGAAAAATATAAATTCTTAACACATTTGTAATTGGGAGATCCTCGTCTATCACATATCAAATCTAAATTTTAAAATTTTTTTTTTTATTTCTTTCATCTAGTTGAAATATTCCATCCATCAAATGGCTGAGCCTAACTCGAAGAAACGCAAGCATGAAGACACTGACCGAGGTCGTGGCAGGTTTCAGGCTGATTGGATTAAAGTCTTCACTGGCATTGTAGATGTATCAAAGTTAGGATCTTCCCATGCTTTTTGTAAAATATACAATAAAGACATTGAAGTGGTGGCGTCGGGCATATATGATCTGAAGTAACACTGCAGACTGTGAGAGATCTTTTTCGATGATGAAGAAAATACATACAGAATGTAGGAAGTCTCTGAATTCAGATACAGTAGCATCGTTTTTACAGTGTAAAATAAACAATGAAAAGTGCGAAAGGTGCATGTGTTGCATATAATACAACACACAAGTAAAAAAAATGAAATAAAGTTTCAGAAATGTAAATAATTATGTAAATATGTGTAAAAATACTTTGTGTATAGCATTTATTGTTTTAAAACTGATGATCTTATATAATATATCAATACATTTTTTTAAGTTAGGTTTTTTTGGTCTTTGTAAGGTTTTTATTGGTCTGGTGTACAGGTTTTCATCTCAAGGGGTTGACACCTATGTGTGTCTGAAAAGATTTTTCTGTGAGCACTGATTGTTAAGCATTGAGAACTACTATGCTGATGAAACAACATGAAATTCTGCATATAGTCTATATAGAAAATCTTACTTGGAGTTATTTTGGGTAAATCTATCCCTCTACGAAAACATGTAACCAAAATAGCACGTCGATTTTCAAGGCATATGTTTTGAGATTAAAAGCTTTACGAACAATATATGAACAAAGTATAGTATTCATATGTTACAAGAAACAATTTAGTTTTTAAAGCATTATCTGATGACCAACTAGTTTTCATTAGTAGCAAAATAAACCATACTTCTTCGACAAAATCTTCACTCCACATCACAGACATGTTGCAGGTTACAAAGACGGAAATGCTGCGACGTGTAATATTTACTTCTCCGAGCTTTACCTTTACATTGGATCCGCTACTCAACTATGTATAGGACCAATCCGGTGTGAAAAAAATAAATAAATAAATATCCGGTGCAATAAATAAATAAATAAATAATATGCACCATACTGACAACGATCTCGGACTCCGGATATTGTTTTTATTAACAGCTTTGTTTAAACGTCCGATTGGGTCTAACGTAATCTATGAGGGAGCACTTTTCATTATAGTTGTGAAATGCGAAAAGCCAGAATAAGATTAATTATAAAGCGATCTCTCAGTCATTAAACTTATTCAGCAATAAACTTATTCATCATAGAGAATATCTACTTTTTTGAGTAATTGGAAACATTATATTTGTCACCAGTGACGAAGCCAATAAAAATGTTTCCTATTGGAGTGGAATATTTCCTTTTATGTACCAAAAAAAGCCCCCACAGATTTTCTTTCGTTATATATTTTTAGGTAAAAACCATTGATTTGCATGGATTTTTATCCCATCTGTGCCATTGTGATTACTGACTGCATTACTACATCAATAAAAAGAAGTTCTGAAATTTAAAGTAAGTTTAGGACAGCGACCTTTAACAAATATAGCTGGTATAAATAAAGCTTTAGATTATTATTTTCTCGAATTTTAATGACTGTTTTCAAACGAAAATGAAGATATTTTTGTGTGGTTATTTTCGTTAACACGTTTCTTGCGCTGATTAATAAGTAAACATTGCTGAGGTAGGGATGTAAATAAAAATATCGATTTTTTTTATATATAAAAAAAAAAATATGTTGTTTGGTTTTTGGGGGGTTTTATTTGCTTTTTTTTTACATTTTGGGTTGCATTTTTTATATTCAGACGTGGATCTTTGGTAATCTTGAAGTCTTTTTTGGTATCAGACGATTGTGATTGTCACAGATTTTCGGTTTGCAGTTGTCACGGAATGGTATAATCCCTTTGTTATTTATTAAATACATGTACTCGGGTTTGTTTTTATGTACAACGATGCCCGAGGGTGACTGATATATATTGTACAATATTCTGAAACGGTGAGTTTGGTTCATCCTATGCCGCACGTGCGAAGTGCTTTCGATGGGAACAACCGATATTGATCAAGCGCACAGATGATGTAGGACTACATCGTCTGCGTATAATACCTCACCGTAAGACGAAAACATTACACTATGGAAACGTCTTATCAGTGAGCAGTCTACATAAGGACTTGCAGATCTCCAGCTGTAGAGAAATGTGAGTCATCTATTAATTTCTTATGTATATTATAGGTTATAACTATTGTACTACCACAGTAGTATAGTGGGGCACCATAGCGTGACGTAGACTGTAATGTTAATTTTCGGGGGTTGTACCGTAGCGTCAAGATTTATAGCCTCAATAATACCACCCCCACCCCCACCCACCCCACCCCCGTGTACCGTAGCGTCAAGATTTATAGCCTCAAAATATCACCCTGGGGCACTATAGCGTCAATGGAAATTTTGTAATGGGACAAGAGGAATGGAACAGGTGGCATGACCTCACGGTACTGGACACTTGCAACAATGTGGCAAGTGGCTGACCTGAATACGCGTAGCTACTCTAGGTAGGGACAAATACAATAGAGAGACAGAGACATATACAACACACATATAACATATAGGCAAGAAAGAATAAATCTTTTCGAGGCAATGGAGTGGCCCTGAAAAGGGCCGTTGTTTATTATGTTAACACCATTCCGTTAACATAGAGGGCATCGCATAGGTCTTCTTCTCTTTCTCAAACTTCATCTAACCTCTGGTCCATAAATCAGAACTCGCTTCAGACAGCCTTGTCTTTCCACATAGGTCCTTCTTTTCCAAACGCTTGTCTCGGTGATCCTAACGATTCTCCATGATAATGTCACATACATGGGTAAGTCCGTACGGAACAGCATCGACGATACCAGAGTAGACGATTCAAAGTTGGTCCACATCTTTGTGACGAGGAACAGGTGAAAGGAATGAAGTGAACCGCGTTTATTTATAGTGGAAGACCGGATCGAAACGGATTGAAATTGTTCACCAATCCCAACACGCGTTACAAAATTCAGTCACTTCGCGGAGTCTGTCTTCCAATCCGAAGAGAGTTACCTGTGACGTCACATTCCCTATATAGGTGCGCTAGCGTCTGTGCGCAGTGAATCGATGCGACATTGTTTTGTGAAACATGACGGAAACTAAGAAGACAATGAATTGGGGTGCACCAGCTGTGGAGACGAGAAGCGATGGCATAGCAGTGGCTACCAAAGTTAACACAACGCTACTTCCAGAAGAGACCGATTTCAATTGGAATTTAGTAGATTTTCTCTCTTCGCAAGCATTTGTTCCAGTACCAAAACCTTCGCCATCTTCTCCTTCTTTACCACACGTCGACGATTTTAAACAAAGACGGAAAAAAGAATTGGAGAAATTTTTACAGCAGCAGAAAGAGGCAGAACAAGCATTTCTCCTTGAACAGCAACAGCGAGAAGAAGAGGTAAGAAGGAAACGACAGGAAGAAGCAGTAGAGACGAAACAAGGTCTAGGAGAGAAGGAGAACAGTGAACCTCAAACGGTAACAGTACTCTTGGACATTTTGGCCGAGTTAAGAAGTTTGAAACAAATGTATCAGACTTCTTTATTACGACCCAAGAGAAAAAAACCTTCCCGAGTCAAACAGTCTAACCCTGTTACTACACCGGAGATACCACCCCTAGTGATTTCTACCAAATCATTGACAGGAGCAAGTCCAGAAGTAGGCCTTGGACGTGGCAAAGGCTTAAGGCAGTTAAAGGTGATTGCCTCTCGTTCCTAAGTTTGTTCTAAGAAAAAACAAACACCCAACGGTCCTTTTCAGGGCCACTCACTTCTTTCGAAAAGAGAGACTATTCATTTTGCCAGAATCAATTAAAACTAAAAAAAAAACAACCTTGTTTAACCCTATGATATACGTGTTGTGAGTGCGTGAGTGTAGACCCTTATTATTCTAAACAACCAAAACCAAGAGACACTTACGTTTTTTTCAGTCTGATCTATTCTGGTACAAATATTTACAATTCAATGTCACAACACAACATAACATAACACTTTTAAAAAGTTCATAGACTTCTTCTGTGTCTTTTTTCTTCTTTCACTCTCTCTCTGTTTTCTGATTTTCTTCACTTTCACAAGTTTTTCCTCCTCTTCTTCCTCACTTTTTTCTCTTCTTCTTTTCTTTTCTATCTTCTCTTTCTGAACGTGTCGGGGTTCTTCCTTTGCCGATGGCACCTCTTCTTCTTCCTTCTCCTGCTCCTGTTGTTTTTTAGGGTAATCTGAAGACCAATGTCCTTTTTCTTGACAATGACAACAAGTATCTTGACTTTTGTCTCTTCTGACACTGGTCTTGCTTTTTTGACGGTCTGGACATTCTGTAGCCCAATGCCCTTTCTTCTGACAGATATAGCAAGTATCTTGACTTTTATCTCGAAAGGAGGGAGAGTAGTCCGTCGGTTTGTCTGAAGAAAACTTTCGTATGACACCTCGCAAAGCTCTAATCAGAAGTTCGATTTGTGTGGGTTCTTCCATCGTGCTGGTCGGCTTGAGAGTGAAATGAATACTGAGAGGGAAGGCACCAGCCCTTTATATATGCACTAAGCCTAACATGGATATATAGGGGTCCATGGCGTTTCAAATGTAGTCATTTGACTTTTTGCAGTCAAGATGAAACGATCGCATCATTTCGTAAAGAAAGTAAGAGGCAGAAACGTGATTTATCGCCTCGCACAGTAGCTGAAGTCATGGCTCAGATTCATGCTAGCGATTTTGAAGATGAGATGAGTGAACCAGAATCTAGACTCAGAGAGTCTACACCCAGTCAAAGTCATCACCACCAGTAAACCCTGAAATGTACTATCACATTCGAGAGACGGACAAACGCTCCTCCAGAAAATTTAGAACTATGGCCTACACGTACGCGGTGAAGTTTAAAGATTTCAAGTCCGACGTACCGTTGGAGAAAGCAGAAGGGTTCATCACCGATGTGTGGGATTCTTTGTTAACCACACTGAAACGACAATGTCAAGCCAAAGAAGACGATCGCTTGATCCTTTCCATTCATCACGACAGTTTGAAGTCACCCGTTTGGATCGAGTTTAGCAGCCGAGCATGACTGACACCTTCCAAAGTCATGGACAAGATTCAACACGTGCAACAATCCAATGACAAGTTTCACATCACCGATGGAAAAGCGACACTGTTCATGACCCACGTGTCTCTTCCGCAAGGGACGGGACGCAAAAAGGTGTTATTAGTGGACGACCTTCGCAGCATCAAACGCAGTATCGTTCAAATTAACAACCCTCAAGACCAGATGTGCTTAGCCCGAGCCATCGTGGTAGGCCAAACGTATGCCGACAAGAATGACACGACAGAATGGAAAAGAGCCTGGCAAACTATTCGACAATGGGACCGAGCCAAACAACGAAGAGAAGCAGAACTCCTGTTACAGCAAGCGGGGCTATCCAAAGACACACCCTGTGGCATTCCTGAAATGCAAAAATTGCAAGACGTCTTGTCTCCTCGTTACACCTTGAAAGTGTACCCTCAAGAAGTGCGTGGACCTCTGTTGTTTCGAGGCAAAGATTTCAAAAACGGAAAATACATTCACGTCTATCATCACGATGAACATCTCGATGGCACCAGTATCACTTCATTCCTGGGATACAGTTATTACTGTGAGAAATGTGACTATGGCTATAACAATCGAGAGCAACACGAGCATTGTGGATCGAAATGCTCAGGATCTTTAGCCTCTAAGCCCTGTCTGGACCAAGGCCAAGAACGAGTGCATTGCCCAGCTTGTCAGTGCACGCTGGTCAGACCAACTTGTTACCAACAACATTTAAAAACGCAAGGTTCACAGCAGAAAAGTGCTTGTCAGCTCCTGAGGTTGTGCCCTACTTGTGGACAAGGCATATGTACCAATACTGCCAAGGCGCATGTCTGTTCAGGAAAGAGGCGATGTCACATTTGTCGCCAAATCGTGGACTTGGAACACCAATGCTACATTCAAAAATACCCACCCCAACATGAAGAAGAAGAAGATAATGACCAGAAGAAAGCCATTTCATCTTTTTCGATTTCGAATGCATGCAAGAGACTGGCATTCACATTCCTAATTTCTGCGTGGCTCATCGAGCGTGTGAGAAGTGCATCCAAGAGTCTATCTTTACTCATTGTCCTCACTGTAGCAAGATTCCTGGAGGACGTGAAAAAATCTTTCGGGGACCGAACACGCTGACCGATTTTGCCCAATGGATCTTAGACCCTGTCGACGAGACGTGGAGCCAAGAAGACATCGAACGTTACAGAGATTGTCATCGCTATGCCACGGTGATGGCTCACAATTTTTCGGGATACGATTGCCAGTTTCTTTTGAGATACTATACGGAACAAAGTACCGAACGTCCGAAAGTCATTTTGAACGGAGCGAAAATCATTTCCATGCAAGTGGGACAAATGCAGTTTAAAGATTCGATGAGTTACTTGGCTATGCCTTTGAGTCGCATGCCTAAAACGTTTGGAATGACAGAAATGGTCAAAGGCTATTTTCCGCACTTTTTCAATACCGAAGCCAATCAACACACCGTACTACTTCATTTGCCCGAGGCTCACTACTATGACCCCGACAACATGCGTACCGAACAACGAGAAGCTTTCTACGCATGGTACCAGACTCACGCCTCGGACCCTTTCGACTTTCAGGAAGAAATGTTAAAATATTGTCGTTCCGACGTGGACATTTTACGGCGTTGCTGTGGAAAATTTCGAGAATTATTCATGGAGCACGGAGGGATCGATCCTTTGAAAGAAGCCTGCACCATTGCCAAAGCGTGCTCCTTAGTGTACCGCCAACGATTCATGCCCGAAAACATCCTAACTGTCATCAGTCCTCAAACGACCAACTTTGTCAAAGGTCAATACTCGGTCAAAGTCCTACGCTGGTTACACTACTTGTGCGACAAGGAAGACAAATGGATCCAACATGCTCGCAACGGAGGAGGCGAAAAAAACCATCGGAAGGTATTCAGTGGATGGTTGGGACTTAGAAAACCCCCAGATCGTGTACGAGTTTAACGGCTGATTATTACACGGATGCCCCATCTGTTACACTCAACGCAACACTAAAAATCAGTTTTTAGAACGAACCATGGAAGACTTGTACCACGCCACTTGTCAGCGGCGATTGAAGTTAGAAGAGCAAGGATACCAAGTGGTAGAAATGTGGGAACACGAGTACGATCACCGTTTGAAAACCGATCCCGAGTTTAAGCGCATCGTGGAAAGTTACAAGCTGGTAGACCCACTGAACCCGCAGGACAGTTTGTACGGAGGACGGACGAATGCAACCTGTTTGCTGTACCAAGCCGACGAAGAGAAAGGAGAGGAAATCAAATACTTGGACGTGTGTTCTCTGTATCCGTACGTGTGCAAATACTGTCACTTTTTCCGCTGGGCACCTGCAATTGCTGACGGAACACACTGACCTGGACAACATTCGCCAATACGAAGGATTGATCAAATGTAAAGTGTTGCCTCCCACGTACTTGTACCATCCCGTTTCACCTCACCATTACCAAAGAAAACTGATGTTTCCCTTGTGCCGTACTTGCGCATAAACGTGCAACCAAGACAGACCTTGACAGGTACGTGAGTCAGAGTGGAATTGTTCAAAGATCTGGACCTGGGATACCAACTGTTAGAAGTGTACGAAATTTACCACTTTCCCAAGACAGAAAAATACCACAAGGGCGACGAGACTCAAAAAGGCACTTTCGCAGACTACGTGGATGCCTTTTTGAAACTGAAACAAGAAGCCAGCAGCTATCCATCCTGGTGCGACACTCCCGAAGACCAAACGAAATTCAAAGAGAAATACTGGGAGCAGGAAGGCATCACTTTAGACCACGTGGAGAAAATGAAGGAAGGCGATCGTTTACCAAAGTGATGTTAAATTGCTTGTGGGGCAAAATGGCACAACGACCGTGTTTACCCAAGACAGAGTATTTGACAGAACCTTCTCGCTACTTCCAGATGATTCACGACAAAACCAAATACATGAAACACGTGGACGTCGTTCGTGACGACTTCATCTTAGTCAATTACGAAGAAGAACTGGACTTTGTAGAAGCCGACGAATTTGGAAATGTCATCATTGCGGCTTACGTGACAGCCCATGCTCGCTTAAAACTATACGAAGCTTTAGAAC